>JAJGRW010000021.1:175173-286725 GCA_025461045.1 Carex parvula | reverse complement strand
AATCCGAAAAAAGAGGCCTCCTTGAACAGTACCCTAGGATCAGTCACCAGAGACGAGCCTCTTTTTTCTCTTTCTAGAGGAATCTGAACAGTACCTCAGAGGTAGACTGAGGTGGTCTACCTCCTTGAGGAAGGCGTCATCTCTCTCAATAAAATACAGGTCCTCCTCTGGCCTATCAACCGGCAGGTCAGTGGTCAGTGAACTGTGGTTTTTCCTGTAATAGCTCTCCTCAAAAGAGGGCTCTGACCTGGTAGGCGGTTTTGACGAACTTGGTCTTTGCCATTTTATTCTTCATATCATCAATCACTAATTTGAATTATTGTCGTTCAAGTTTTTATTTTATTTTAGGGCAAATTGCTCTGGTCATATATTATTTTGTTGTATTACGTCCTAATTGAGAAAATCGTAAACTATATAGTGCGGTCATATTATAATAAATAAGCGAAATTTGTAAACCATAGTAGAATAAAATTGGCGCTTTATAAAATCGATGTTACTTTAAATATAAAAAGGCCCGCACATAATTTGCAACAAAGGCGAACTCTGAAAGACGCATCTAAAAGCAAAGGTATTTAGCCATTCTTTTCAACCTATGACATTAATATAAAACTCTTACATCAAGAGGAACATACAATTTAAAAAAAAAAAAAAAAACAGAAATAAACAACACAAATTAGATTAACCTGCACCAGGTGCCCAGCCAAACCAATAAAGATTTTATCTCATACCATTTGACAAAAATGACCAGGGACTGCCCTACCCGAACCAACCGGACCTATCAAAAGAATTTGTTACTCGAATTTTTTAAATAATTTTCAATCAGGAACCCTCAAACAACTTTCTGTTGGTTTTCTTGTGCAATTTTTTCAAGCTCCTTCTCTCCAGTAGCTATTAACCCCTTGACCACATCAAAGCACGTCAACTTAATGCTGTTAAAGAGAAGTAAAAATTAGGCATTAAAGCAGAAAATATTAGAGAAATGTATCAAAGCAACAGCTAAAAAATGACGAGAGAGAGAGAGAGAGAGAGACCTGCTATTAGGAAGGCTTTTCAATGCATTTGGCACAAAACCTCTGTATAAACCAATCAATCCATCCCGCTCTACAATGCCTGTATTTCATTTTCAAAATATATTCATCTTCCAAAATTTATCTTAATGACCAACAATGTAAAGGATGACTCGTAAATTTGGTCAAACTTGTAAATTTGTTCAAATTAGACAAGCACAAGCACAAATGCTATTTCTAATCAGTTCGGATGAGATTCCAGCAAGATGGCCTGCTAAACTACTCAGGTAAACACATGTAATAAGAAACAATAACAACAACAACAACAGTGAAAAGAAGTCAATATCATTCTGCAGTGTCCCTTAACCACATTTATTAGCTTTTGGAGGTTTGAGCACCACATATGTTTATCTCAAAATAAATCCAGAGGAAGCTAAGACAAGAGTTCATCTCAAATAGAAAGTACCAAGACAGATTTAGCCTAGCCCTCCCCCCTCTTCAAACAAGATTACCGTTCAGCATAATAAAGAGATGTAAATACTATATTAACAATAACAACAACAACAACAACCACCACCAAGCCTTTAGTCCCAAACAAGTTGGTGTGATACTATATTAACACAATGATTAAAATAAACTTGATACCTGAGAAGTAGACAATTTTGGCTTGGGTTAAAGACAATTAAATCAAAAGATCAATTAAGTGTCCACAACAGCCATTGATGACAGATTGCAAAAGTTTAAAATTGGGCCAGTCTTACAAAAACAGGTCTTCTCACTTTTCAAGTGTATAAAGAACAAGGACTTCATAAGCAATTTTGATTTGGGGGCTGAAATAAGTGCATAATATGTGTACCTGGAAAGGCATCTAGAACAGTTTTGTAAGGAGAGCCCTTCATTTGCATCTGTCTCCTCATGGTATCAAGCGGGTAACACATCAAAGTTGCAAGTGTTGCCGAGACAAGAGCTGTAACCAGAGAGGTCTCTGGCCTCTTTTTATACTTATCTGGTACTGATTTCTTCATCCTATTCATAGCCATTTTCAAAAACCCAGATTTTTGAATGAGTCCCAATTCTGATTATTCCAAATGACTAGCTAAAACAGAACTTAGCTAAAATTTGGAGGATATGGCGGAAATATGAAATTTGGTGCTTTTAGTTTTCTGGAAGTACTGACATTTACTAATATAAAAATTTAACTTTTCCAACAAAATGCTGACATTTCGTTGCAACTTCTTTCTTCCAAAGAAGGCAAATAGTTATGCAAGAAACAAATTTCTTCATTGGAGTCATCCAACTTTCTCACATGATAACAGTACTAAGAACCAACTGGTTCAGATAGCAAAATTGAAAAAGAAAATGGAATGAAAGGAGAGAGGATACTCACAAGTCAAAAATACAGAAATTAACAGCAATATATGGGGCAATCCCAAGAAGAGATGGACCCAGCCCTCTGTAAAATGATCCCAACCCTTCATCTCTTAGCATAGTCAAGGCCACCTTAAAAAACATAATCAATTAATCAGATAATATACTAAGACACCAAACAAGTATATGTAAGAAATAATTATATCCCAAATAGGATTAACCACCTGAGACATTGTTCTGCTCCCTGGTTCAACTGCCAATCTTAAGCGAAGCACATCCAATGGGTAAGTGACCTGTCCATTGCATATATAATCAACAATCTCACATTTTTCAATAATTAATCCAAACCACCCTGGCACCATATATGCCAGGCTAGTACTGTTATAATATCAATTTCCTCCAGTAGAATGTTGTGTTCTCGGTCTTAAGGTCAAGTTACAAATTTTTTCATAACTCAGCCAAACCCCCCAACTACCTTGTATTATTACCGGGGTCAAGTTTGATTATACAAGTATGATTATATAAGTCTAAGACTAAATCCAAGGCCCCCCACCCCCCACCCACCCCACCCACCCAAACAAGAAAAAGCAACAACACAAACAAGTGCAATAGCTCACAAGTGTAGAAGTCATGCCAGCACAGGCTCCTGCAACAAGCCTCCCCAATACAGATAAATCTCCATCCTTTTTCCTGAATAGTTTCTACAATTTGATATGCAATTGTACTGTCAATTAATTTAATAATAAAAAAAAACAAATAGTAGAAAAAAAAAACATTTTAGTGGGAAGAGACAGGATTACAACCTTATAAACTTCATAGGAGAACAGCTGAACCGCACTATAAGGAATAATCCGAATAACCTGTAACAATTAAGTATTAAGCACTATCTCAGAAAAAAATAAATAAATCATTAAGCACGAACTGGTTGCATAAAAGAAAAAAAAAAAAATAGGGAAAAATTGAAAAAGAAAGAAAAACAGAATTAATAAATACCTGAGGAAGGTTTCCCTTCCAATAACCTCCGATACCTTCCGCCTTTCCAATGTTTGTTATAGCCTCGACAAAACCAACTGCTTTGCTGGCTGGACCCGGACCAGCTCTGATGCTGTGCGTTTGCATGAGGAGCTTCACACGGTCTAGCGGAGCCGTCACGGTTTTCGCCGCCGCGCCGGCGAGAGCTCCGGCCGAGAAGAGAGCGACACTGTTTGGTACGAGCGCCAGTAACGCCAGCGGGTGACGAATCAGCTGTTCCCCTGTCAGCGACTGTGCTCTCCAGTCCCTTTCCCCCTTGTCACGTTCTCCTCCTTCGCCTCTCACGGGTGTAGTGGTAACAGCAGTAGAAACGGAAGCGAAGGAAGGTGGGGATGAAGAAGGTACGAGAGAAATGGAGCGCCATGTTACCACTGCTTCTCTCTCCCTCATCTCGATTTCAAATTTCAGGGTTCTACACTTGTACTATAGGGTTTATGGAGGATGATAATATAGAATAGAGGCGTCCGACGTAGAATTGAGTTTGGAATTATCGCTTGGATATATGGGTTTTGCTTCACCCTTTCACCTTCCCACCTTTGCTTCCTCCCCAGTCCCCCAACTTTCTACGGTTTCACCGAAACAAAGGTAAATGATACGATTTCATTTCATACGGGGATTATATCGGATGAGGATGGCAGCCTTGGCAGGTTATCGGATAACGGGTTGAGTTGAGGTGGCCAGAAAGGCCAAGGTAAACTATTTTGGGCTAGAAGTGGGCCTGTATAATATCTCGGGCCTATTATTGTACCCGGCCCAGAAATCCGAGGAGCCTCAGCCCTCTCTTATGGAGTGGCTACGATACGAACCTTCTCTTGTGCTGGGTTGGGGTTTATCATGGGGATCGACCGGAACAGCGTGGTGGTGCTAGACAATGGTGGCGGACTCTTAAAGGCGGGTTTCGGAGGCGAAACCGACCCGTTGGCTGTCGTTCCAAACTGTATCGGTCGGTCTCCCTCCTCTCACAGCTCGAAGAAGTGGCTCGTCGCCGACCAGCTCCAGGCCGACGACGCCGACGTGACGGGAGTGTCCCTGCGCCGCCCCATCGACCGAGGCTACCTCATCAATCCAGAGGTCCAGAAAGAGGTCTGGGACCGTGTACTCCGCTCACTGCTCAAACTACACGACCTGTCCCAATCTTCCCTTTTGCTTGTGGAGCCCCTCTTTAACCCTCCTTCCCTCCAGCGCTCGACCGATGAGCTAGTCTTTGAGGAGTTTTGCTTTGGCTCCCTCTGCGTGGCTGATTCTCCTTCCTTGGTCCATCTCTACGAGGCCAGCCGGCCCCATGGACCGTCGCTCACTAGCCTGGTGGTCGATTGTGGCTTCTCATACACACATGCAGCTCCGGTGGTGCAAAGCATGACACTGAATTACGGGGTGAAGCGCATGGATCTTGGTGGCAAGGCTCTGACGAACTACCTCAAGGAGCTGGTGTCGTACCGTGCCCTTAATGTCATGGACGAGACCTTGCTCATTGACCATGCTAAGGAGCAGCTCTGTTTTGTCTCACTTGACCTCCAGCGTGACCTCCATCTCTCCAAGTACTTTCTCTCTCTCAGTTCTTCTGATTAATCATTTGTTTTCTTTATATTTTATTTTGGTAAATTGCACAAGTTGTTCCTCAAGTAAGGTCTCATTCATTTCCTGGTTTCCTAAAGGGAGTTGGAATGATCTTCGCTGAAATTTCAAATCATGCCATTGTGGTGGCTAAGCATGGACCGCTATATTTAATTTAGAAGCATGTGGAAGAGACATTGATTTGAAATGAGCGGTGGGGTTTGTGTCAATAATGCTTGCGATGTGTAATTAAGAATAATTGTATGAATATTTAATAGGAAGTCAGGGAAGGACAATATATTGAAGTGCACTTATGTTCTCCCTGACGGAATCACGCACACAAAAGGCTATGTTAAGAACTTGGATGAAGCTCGGCAGTACCTTTCTCTACTTGATGGAACCTCAAACCCTACAACAGAATTGAATTGTAAGATGGAGAGTGGACAGGGTGGCACAGACAAGGCCGAAGATAGGAGGAAAATTGATATGATTCAAAATGTAACACCTAACTCCACCAAAAGAAAAAAGGGGTACTCTTTTTAACTTTTTGCTGATCTTTACCCCAATTCTCTGGTGCAGGAGTTTACTTTAAACAATGAGCGTTTTCTCGTGCCTGAGATGCTTTTTCACCCTGCTGACTTGGGTCAGTCTATCACTCAAAGAAACTATGTCTTCCTTTTTGTATTTCCCTCTTCAACATTTTGTAATAATGATTCCTTAAATCATAAAACGATCGGCACAATTTTATGTTTAAATGACCTAAGCAAATGCAAGTTGCTCATGTCCAATCTAATTACTTTTGTTGCCCATTTACAGGCATGAATCAAGCAGGACTAGCTGAATGCATTGTTCGAGCAGTCCATTCCTGCCATCCTTATCTCCATCCCGTACTTTTTAAGAAGTATCCGTCTGCTCTGTTCGTTGCTCTAAAAATTTGATCAAACAAATAATGTATCAAAATTGGGCTTATAAATGTAGCTTTGGTTTGAATTTTTTGCAGCATTATCTTGACTGGAGGAAGCACATTGTTCCCCTACTTTGCGCAAAGATTGTAAGCTGGTTTCTGGGTATTATCTACTTATCTAATATGCACTCTGTGAGGATGGATAGCCTTGTTTGATACTGGTGTAACCCTATTGCATATTTACAGAGAAAGAGAGCTTCGGCCTCTTGTTCTTGATTCTTATGAAGTCAAGATTACTAGTCAAGAGAAGTACGTCCTGATTTCAATCAACCTCTCTCTCTCTCTCTCACTCACTCATTCTTTTACCCACCCACATACTCACATTCTCACTCTTTAGAGAGGCACAGAGCTCAACTGATGTCTATTTGTTTATTTATTTTTGGGACAGCCCGATACTTGGTGTATGGAGGGGTGGGTCACTACTAGCATCAAGCCCCGAATTTGAATCAATGTGTGTCACGAAAGCAGAATATGAAGAGCTTGGATCTGCAAGATGCCGTCGCCGTTTTTTCCATTGAGATTTAACTTCACTAACATTTGACACCTATAATATTTCTTGAGCTGCTAGACTTCTAGTTATTTATGGAGGCAGTATATGCTTTCAATTATGGCCATACAAAATCTTTTCCGGTGAGTTGTCCTGGAATCTCATCATGTTGTTTTTTCACGAGACATGAAAGGTGTCTAGGAGTCTCAATGATCCCACAAGAGAGTCATGCGGGAATAGTTATGCATGACATAGTAAAGTTTTTTGTAAATTCAATTCTAAGAATAAAACTAGAGTGTTCTTAAGTTCACTAAGCTCTTTTGTGAACTCAACTCGAAAACATATCGAATTGGCTTTAAACGACGAATTCAAACCGTGGAAACTCAACTACCTTATGAGTAAATGGTCTACATATGAAAATTTTAAATTTTCAAATTAATTTAGTATAAAGTCAGGTGGTTAAAATTAGAAGGTTTATAAATTAATTTTAATGTATTTGTTTTTTGACTAGTTGACTCTATACGAAATTGGTTCGAAAATTTAAATTTTTTGTATGTAGAAGCATCACTCACGAGGTCGATGGGTTTTAATGGTTTGGATTCTATGTTGAAGTTAATCCGATAGGTTTTAGAATTAAATTCACAAAGAGGCTTGGTGAACTTAAGAACACTCTAGTTTTACTCGGCAGCGAAGCTAGAAATTCAGAGGTAGGCAAACATATATAGAAGAACATATATAGTTGTAAAAAAAAATTCAACATAACAAAAATTACATCAGCAATCAAAATAAACAAGAAGTCAAGATAATATAAATGAACATCAAAGGTTTCAACTAAGTCAAAAATTTATAACAAATGTTCTTTTACATATAAAAAAAAAAGAAATATACTAATGTTACATAGTCAAGTCAATGGAGAGAGCATTGTTCTATGGGTCTTTATATTTTGATATATTCTTTTAGTCGTCTTGCAGTATTTGTTCATTTTCTATTGACAAATTTAAAAAAAAAATCACAAATCAAAACATTTTATAAATTACTAACAAAAAATCACAAGGGTTACATAAATGCAGACACAAAATGAATTATGTATGTATATTTGTGGCATGTAGCAAAATCTTATTTAAACAAGGGTACAAGGGTATAATCAACTGCATTCAACTAGACCCTAAACCAGCAATCTAGAAATGTGTTAGTAATAAAATCATATAAGATTTATTATTAATTATCTTCCTGAATGAAGGGGGCGGGGGTTAGAGGAATGAAAACAAAACTTCATTCCTTTCTAACCAAAAGACATCACAGCATAGTGTATTGATTTTACCCGCCCGGGTCGACCCGGACCGAGAAAACCCGGGACCCGGACCGACCCGTACCCGACCCTAAATCCGACCCGAACCGTCCTAAAGGGTTGGGTCGGGTTTAAAACGGGTCGGATGCAGTTTTCTAGGTGAAACCCGACCATACCCCACCCGTTTCAACCCGCCTACCCGACCCGACCCGGACCGGCCTAAACCCGACCCGCCCCGTCCGAACCCGACCCTAAACCCCGGGATCTGGGTCTAACCCGGGTGAACCCGACCAAACCCGACCCTAACCCGGCCTAACCCCCCCTAACCCGACCCTAACCCGACCTAACCCCCTCCCAAAACCGGCGGGACCCGAGCCAACCCGACCCTACCCGACCTAACCCGTCTGAAATTTGAAATTTTTTTAAAAAAACGGTAAAAAAAATTTTGGCCTTTGTTGCCGCTGGTTTGTTTTTGCCTCTGGTCCAGAATATTGGCGCATGGTACCTCACTATATTCCACTATATTGGCGCATGGTACCTGTTATTCAAAACATGACTCTGCTATAGTGAGGTATTGTCGCATTGACTCTGGTCCAGAAATAACAGAGTATCATGCATTGACTATATGCTTATATGTGTCCATGAATACCTCACTATATTGGCGCATGGTACCTGTTAGATTTTTTCAGAACCGAACTTCTTTCATGTACAAAGTTATTTTAATGAGTGAGACTATGCTACTATATGCATAGTGAATATTAATCTGCGTTATAAATTTAAATATTTGATTTGAAAAGATACAGAGGCCAAATAAATTAATTTAATTTAGAGTTAATTTAAATTTATATTTAATTTATATTTACTTTAATTTAGATTTAGATTTAATTCAGATTTAATTTAGATTTAGATTTAAATTATATAGAATTTAGATTTATATTTAAATATGTTAGATAATTTCGGATTTATTTTGAATATTGTTGATTTTATTTTTAAATCTATTGTTTTAATAATTCGGTTTTGAAGATAAAACATAATCGGTTTTAAAATAATTCGGTTTTAGAATAATTCGGTTTTAAAATAATTTGGTTTTAGAATAATTCAGTTTTAACAAAATTCGATTTTAATATAATTTGATTTTGTTATAACAAAAATATACTGAGTTCAAATAAAAAAAATTGAAAAAAAAATGAAAAAAAAACTGCTGAAAACCCCAAACAAAACAGAAAACAAAAACTGAAAAAAAAACAAACCGGCCCGGACCGTACCGAACCGCCAACCCGATCTGTCCCGCCCCGCCCCGACCTAACCCGCCGGGTTTAAGCCGGGTAAGGGTTGGCCGACTCAAAACAAAACCCGACCCCCCCTACCCGACTCAACCCGTTGACCCGGGCTAACCCGTGCCCGAGTCAACCCGGGGACCGGGCGGGTTTGGACCGGACCGACCCTACCCGGCCCCTTTTCAATACACTATCACAGCATAGCACAGAAAATTTATTCATAAAATCTCTTAACCCCCGCCCCCTTCATAATCAAATTAATAGACATAATCAATAGAACTAAAAGACCAACACAAATTGTTTATAGGCTGGTAACTATTTTTAAATCTGTAGCCCATAGATATAGTTCACAAATGATTTACTCTTGATCGCCACAGAACATGCAGTCTTTATTTATAGTCAATCCAACCTCATTAAAACAATATTTCTCTGGTAAGAATTTCTTCTTGAAGTACCGTTCAACAGAAGGCTCCAATTTTCAATGGAATTTTAGGTTTTTATTGCTCATCAAAGTTTGCATCTCTAAACTCCCAAAATTAACAGAAAAACAACCATTTGGTTTCATCTCCATTCAAGCAAATCATGATTCACAGATTAGAAACCAAATTCAGTAACAGACAACAATTGATGTAGTTCGTATATAGTTGGCTTAACTTGTGACAAAATTCATCTCCCAAAATTGATGCAGTTCGTATACAGACAACAATTGGCAGCAATCTCCAATTAATGGATGCTTAGTTTTGACTTATGACAGATTGCAATTAAATCAGTTTTATGTAGTGCCGATTTCAAATGTCCTGTGACAAAATCTCAAATCAGTTTTATAGAGATGAATTACAGTTAAGAGGTCCAGTACCAGTAGGCGGCTAGGGCTAGAGGGCACAGGCGGCAATCCTTCTCCTTTGCGCAGAAAGCACTGAACAGTTAAGCCATTCTTTCGTTTTTTTCTTTTATTTTGGAAGGCCTATGGCTGAATTAACCTAGAAGCTGCATTTGTTTAATTATGGTAGTAGGCATGCACATTGTTGTAAAAAATGGTCGTTTAATCCGACTAATCGGCTGATTAGTCGCTAATAGTGATCAAACCGTTACGAATAGTTCGTTTACTGTTTATACAGTCAATTAATTGGTTATTTTTATTATTCTTTTTTCTGCATGTATTTGTTATATGTACTATACCTTGTCTTATTTGAGCTTTTTCAAATGATAATTTCATTAAATTTTATTAATTAATAATGAAGCTAATTTAAAATAAGTTATTTGATAAGTTTGATGAGTTAAATTAATTATTTTTAGTAATTACAACTATATGCACATAACTTTAATGAAAACGTAAAATTATTCATAAATTTCAATTAATGGACTGCATACCTTAGATTGAAAGCCGAATCGTCCAAATTTTATGCAGCATATTTGTGAGATACAGGCGCAGTGAGCAACTAGAGGAACTGAATAATTTACAGTGTTGGTTTACTTGGTTGGTGGTGCTATCCAGTATCCAGTGGCATTATGGAGAAATTGGGCTAAATCACGCTTTGAAGAGCCAGCCAATAAGAGACTAAACAACGGTCTCTCCCTTTCTTTCCTCTCAAAGCGCCAAAAGTCACAGTTTAAGGTTAAGGCTCTGACTCTCCAATAGTCCAATCCAATTGAGTCGCTCGCTGAGGCTGAGCTCCCAAATCTAACCGGAACCAACCTTCTACCGAACTCTTTTCTTCTATTCTATCCAATAAAAGGAAAACCTAGGATTGAAATTACGGAAGGCTGCCTCTGACGGGTCACGCCACTCCTAAGGACTTCGTTTTGTCCATCAAGTGAGATACCTTCTCGTTCCCCTTCTCGAACCAGGCGATGCTATTATTGATGGAGGCAATGACTGGTATTTCACTATTTCCTTTGCTCAGTTAATTTATTAATTAATTAGTTATCATTCAGTGAGATACCTTCTGCCATATTACTTTATGCAATTCCGAGACTTAGTATAGGATTTAGGGTTTATGGGTTTAAAATGTATCTTAAAGGACCAGTTACAGTCAAATTGAAACTGAGAGGCGGCTGGAGGATGTGGCTTCCAAGGTTCTCTTATACCTGGGTATGGGGGGTTTCAGGTGGCGAGGATGGGGCCCGCAACGGCCCATCCCTCATGCCTGGCGGCCACAAAGGGGCCTACACAAACGTCCAGTCTATCCTCTCAAAGATGACCGCCCAGGTGGATGACGGCCCATGTGTCACCTTTGTGGGCCCTGGTGGTTCCGGCAACTTTGTGAAGATGGTTCACAATGGGATTGAATATGGTGACATGCAGCTGATTTCTGAGGCCTATATATATTGAAGCACGTCGGTGGTCTCTCTAACACTGAGCTTGCTCAAGTATTCGATGGTTGGAATCGTGGCGAGCTGGAGAGTTTCCTTGTTGAGATCACGGCTGACATTTTTAGCATGCTTGATGATTTCAATGGTTTGGGTGCTGGGGAGCAACAGCTTGTTGATAAGATTTTAGACAAGACCGGGATGAAAGGTACTGGTAAATGGACAGTACAGCAGGCAGCTGAGCTGGCCATAGCGGCCCCCACGATTGCTGCCTCCTTGGATAGCCGCTACATCTCAGGGTTGAAGGAGGAGCGTATAGCAGCTGAGTCTGCACTGCAGCAGGCCGGTCTCCAGCCTGGCCTCCTTAGGGGCCCCAGCTGGGTTGACAAAAGACGACTTGTTGACGACGTTCGTCAAGCATTGTACGCATCCAAGATCTGTAGCTATGCGCAGGACATGAACCTGATCCGTGCCAAGAGCAACGGAAAGGGTTGGGATTTGAATCTTGGTGAGTTAGCAAGAATCTGGAAGGGTGGTTGCATAATTAGAGCACGGTTCTTGGACCGTTATCAAAAAGGCTTATGGAAGGAACCCTAATTTGGCGAACTTGATTGTGGATGAGGAGTTTGCAAGGGAGATGGTGCAGAGACAGGCCGCATGGAGGCGAGTGGTGGGGCTTACTGTGGAATCAGGTGTAGGTGCACCTGGTATGAGCGCCAGTCTGGCATATTTTGATGCGTACAGACGGTCGAGACTCCCTGCAAATCTGGTCCAAGCACAGAGGGACTACTTCGGGGCCCATACTTGTGAGAGGGTTGACAGACCAGGGTCATTCCACACTGAGTGGGCCCGTGTCGCTAGAGAGGAAAGGAGTGCAGGTGTTCCTAATTAAATGATGGTCTTTCTTTCCCTTTCTACTTCTATTTGCTTGCGCCAGTCAGCTCTTCTATGGTTGTTTCCCTTTGTACCTTTTCTTTTCAATTCAAATTGTGAAATTATGTTTTTTTTTCCTTAATAAATTTTGGCCCTTTAGTTTGTTTGAATTGTATGGCGTGAGGAGAACAATTTATTATGCCTTTCTAGATCATTTGTCTGTTAATTTCTTTTTCAAAGTTTTTATGATGTGCTTAAGCCTGATTTTGTGCACTGTTTTCTTTCAGAGCAGGCACACTCTGATTTCAGAGGTTAAATCCATTCGAGCTGGATTATTTGTGATTCTGAGTCTGACGAAATACAAATAGAACTCCAATTATGTAAGAAATATTCAAATTTTTTTTTATAACTTGGGAGTATTGATGTTTTTAGAGGCACTTGACCAATAATAAACAAAAACAAGGACAATCATATTGGAGGGAGGAGGATTAATCAATAGAAAGATCATTATCGAGACCAATTCCGTAAAATGAAATTTATATATATTTACAGTGGGGTACCTTCGCCCTATCTCTGTGCGCTCCTATGTCTATCTTTTTCATTTTTCCTAACAAATGTACTATCTTAGTTTGATATGACATAAACACCGGTTACTGGTATGATTGATGCAGCATTTTTTAATCAATGTCAGTATCATGTCCAGCACAGATAGGTAATTGTGAATGGTAGAGCTTATCTTGAAATTACTAGGAGGTTATATTCTCTTTTTGTTCTTAATTTCTAGTGGAGTCTAACCCTAGTCTTCTGTACAAGTTTCCTTCTGTTAACAAAATTTAAGTACACTCGCTGTCATCTGATTTGAAGGAAAAAGAAAAGAGAACATGTTTGGACCTTGACTAGTAAAAATTGAAAGCATGATGGTCCAGCATCACAAAAGCAAGAATTGACGAGATGGAAGAATACTGGCTTTTTTTTACAGTCAATTACTAAAAATACCACAGTTAGCCTCCGATCTGCTGTCATCTCCAATGTATCTTTGTCAGAGGTGCATGTGCCGTCGATTGTTCCTTTGCTTTTGCCTTTCATTTGAAATACAATAACCATTTTGAAGCGAACATCAGCTGCAACTTAAATTGAACAACACATAAGCCAAGAGATTGATTCCTTGATTCCTTTTCACTCAACAATTTACTTCTCGTATCGACGTCTCTGATCCAGAAGAAACCTTGTTAGACATTTGGAACTTGAATGCAAGTCGCCCGATGCTCCATGATCCAATGAACCTCCTGACATGCATGAGAGCAGTACATTGTTATTTGGCAGTTAGAGCATCTCCTAAACCCATCCTTTCTCGTCTCCCTCCTACCGCACAGCACATTTGAGCACATATGCAACCCGTCTTCACCTTTATCTCCCAGCCACCACCATTCGACCATGAATGCATTTGCCACATGGACCTCTCTTCCCATATATCCATAGTTTGTTAGAAGTGAAAAATCTCTGGAACGTCTTCTAGGACTACTGAGAATGTTTGTACTGCTTGTGCTGGCAGTACGGTCAAGTGTGTTTGCTTTTTTCAGGAGGCGGTAGGCAGCAGCTGGACTGGGAGGAAGACCGTAGCCACTCTGAAAGCAGTAACCCAATTCGCGAAGGGCATCAATGTTTCCTAGTTTAGCAGATTTGATGCAGAGGTTTGCTGCACTATTTGGGTTTTTCGGGTATGAAAATCCATCCTCGGCACCATCGCACCCGTTGAACTGTATTATTGCAAGTGAGTAAAGTGCTTCCGCATGAGACCCTTTTGCAGCTGTTTCCAAGAGAGTGATCCCTCTTGAATAGTTGCCCAAGCAGTGGAAGTTGATCTATTAACAGTTTGGAAAAAAAAAAAAATTTAGAAGCATCCAAATTAAGTTGCTATATGAAATATATATGTGATGTCCAAGGAAAATTTTGAAACCAAATTAGACCGCACACGGAATGGCTCAAATAAAATAATAAATTCGTAGTTTGATTACATTAAAGACCTGGATTGCAAAGATTTTCCCTAATTTGTACAAGTTCTATTAAACCTTGCAAAAGTACAAGCAAGAAGATGATTAACATCAGTTCTGGAATGTTTACCATGCCAAGAAAATAACAGGCTTCGAGGTTGCCAGCATCGGCACAACGGCTCAGGAACTTGTGAGATGATTCACACCAGTTTTTAGCTCGAACACACATTGCTTTACGGTATGCATTTGCTAAAACAAGTCGGTCGACACCAAGCACGCTAAACCTCTTGCTTCTGTTACAAAAGGTAAAAGAAACAATGAACTTTTTTTATAGGAGTAAAGATAAAGATGGATTCAGTGCTAATATAAGCAATTGACCGTCTAGCAATGGTAATATAATTTCTATTTTTGTAGTCATAGTTAATTTAACATTCAAAGTCCACATTATCTGTAGCTTTATGTTTTCTATATAATTTAAATTTAAAAGAAAAAGAGCTTCTGTTTTCTATATAGTTCAATATTCCTCTTTTCAAACCATCACTTGTAGGGAGTGCATAATGTACATGCTTTTTGCTAATTCAAGATATTGTCATAAATACTTAAACAACAAGACATTGATAAATTAGATGCTATTATACTAAATTGAAGTTCCATTTAGAAAAGTTGAATTAAGTTCATAATAATACATGAAACTTGCACAAAAGGTAAACCAAAAATATGCATAGAAGCTAGCGTAAATGGAACAGGAATAGATATCTAGGAAAATAATAAAGCATACAAAAAAAAATTATGGGAGAAATGATAATTACATTAACAAGACATTGATGAGGTCAGAGGGTGCCGTGGCGGAGGCGCTAACCTTGCTGAGCACAGAGATGAGCACATCATCGTTTAACTTGTCGAAGTCGGTTACATGGAACGGATTTTCATTTGATGCAAGCTTGCTGGCACCTACACGAACGCCGCCACCACCACATACCCGCTTTCGGTGGGGTCCCACTTCTTGTAGGAATAGATCACTAGACGGAATAATGGCTACTCTTTGTCTCTTAATTCCTATGTTTCCCATTGTAGTTCTCATTTCGTTGCTCTGATCTCTCTCTTTCCTACCCTCTTAATTTCTCTATATCTTGGAAGAGAATGATTATGAGGTATATACCGTGGCCCCCGCTGGAGATAGAGGATGATCAGTTTGTGCGATAATAAATATATATAGAATAGCTTGCTGTGAACAATTACTATTTTAACCCTGGTCAAGTTTGTTCAACTTTCCTAATTATCTTTACAGTGTAACGTTGTTTACATCTAACTCCTTAGAAAAGCCAATATAGTAAAAGAGCCTTAATTTTGGATCCACCTATGATACATCTTTCTGTTTGAGGGTGCACGTACTCCCCCTTTGGATTTTATTGGGCTGCCGAGTAAATTTGTAAACTTTACAAAACAAGTTTTTGAAGGGACTAAAATGAAAAAAAGTCAAACTTCCGCGGAGAATTCGGCGGTCACGGATGCTGGTACCTGATAGTACAATTAATGGTGCATTGAAACTGTCCTAAGGCTAAGAGCCTAAGAGAGGCGGTTGTAACTTCCAAAAAGGTAAAACTATAATGGTGCATTGAAACTGCCCTAAGAGAAAGGTGGTTGTAACTTCCAAAAAGGTAAACTATAATTTGTTGTTTTTAGGGGAAAAATCTATATGCAGGATTGGAGGGAATTGGTTATCCAATTCATCTGCTATATTTCGGAATGAGATTGAACGGCCACATATTCTAGATTATAATTAATTTTAATCACCAAAAAAAAAAATTAAGGAATGAGGCTAAAATATTATGCATAGCTCATAGTGATCTATATTATATATTAATATCTTTATTTTTAGTCTCAACAATTAATTGGAACAGTTTATAAGGTGAAAACGGATCGTATACAGAGCGGATAGTGGTAAAACTATATCTGTGTCTGTTTTTATTTTTCGGATCAAATATTAGACATACGAATTGTTGAGTATTTTAGAGATAAGATTTTTGTACTCTTTTCTTGCCTTTAATATTTATAAACCTTTGTACTCAATTAATAGGTTAGCTGCAAGCGCACAACCTATCGATCGTAGTATTTAGGTGTCGATCCGCAGGGAGATAGGAAAATACCAATTTTCAATAAAGAAAACTACTTCTAAGACTAAACAATAAAAGTAAAGGGGGGGTTTTGTTCTAAAATCCTAAGTTTGGGTTCAATATCCGGAAGAGAGGAATTTTAAACAAGAATTTTGTAAATAAAATAAAGAAAAGAAAGATTGGTTTGTTTTCAAGTTTGAGGAGATCTAGAGGCATTCGGTCTACAATCCCTTGCTAATTCTATTTATTCGGTTTGTTTGAATTCATGTTTGATTTGATGAGGTTTTAACCTAAAATGTTATCTAGGGTCACATCCGTGATTAAATAACGTGCCTAGATCACATAGACCATGAAGCTTGATGTTAGCCTATCCTATCCTCAAATATTGGTACTTCACGATTAAGTCCTTCATACCAATATAAAATCAATTCAAGGGGTCCTAATTAGGGATTTGCCTTCACAATTAAGCCCTTCACCAAACCCTGATCTTAATTCCTATAGTTCTGGTTTGGATATCAAAGTACGGTCGCTTCTAATCCAAAACCTAAGGTATTTATGCTCATAATTTGGTACTCTCCTATCCCATCCTAACTACTTTGGTTCTTTCGAATTCAAAGCGGGACTTGTCCAATTCAAGTACTAAACTATGTAATTAGCACAAATGATAAATCACAGAAATTAACAATCAAATCCGATAAAACAATCATAATAAAAACAAATATCCGAATAAGATAGAATTAAACAAGTTCATGCATTGATCTAAACCCCTAGAAAGATAACTATTCTCTCTTGAAGAGATCCATAACAAAGTTTGGCAAAAACAATAAGAAATGAAGTAAAGAAATGATTACACCATTTCTTAGATCCAATACCTCGATCTTGCCGACTCCTTGCTCGAATCTTCTTCTTCTCCTTCCTTGAAAAGCCTTCGGAACTTCGGAAATTTCTGCAGATCTCTCTCTCTCAATTTTGTGGAAAAATGGATAATAGTGGATGATGAGAGAGATGAGATTCTTCCTCTTTTATAGCCAAAGAGCATCCCCAATTTAGAAGCTAGAAGTGGAGTTAGTGGGTGCACTCCTCAGACTGCCATGTCTATTTTTTGCCTTCTAAAACGTGTCCCCGATGTGTCAAAAATAGAAAACCTCTTGAAAACGTGAATTTTTGGCTGTCTGAGGGTCCAGTGCGTCCGCACTGGTGGTGAGTGCGGGTGGTCTGAGTCGCACTGGACTCAACTTTCCTTTGGTTCCAAGTTTTCTTTTCTGGATTTTCTGCAGATTTTCATGAGTGCGTCTGCACTGGCCTTGGGATTTTCTGTTTTCCTGAAGAATCTGAAAGTTCCAAAAATCGGCTAAGTACTGAGTGCGGATGACCCCACTCGCACTGGAGGTGACTGCGGACGCATTAGGCTCGGACTTTTTGTCTGTGAAGCTCAGCGATGCTGGAAATTTGTCTAAGTACTGAGTGCGTCCGCACTGGGAGACTTTTTCTTCATTTTGCATCGTTTCCTGCATTGTAAAGCCGAGCGAATGCAGTAACTTGATTCTAGGTGTATTCTATTCACTTTATATTCAAAATACAAGATATTTGGTGTTATTTTATGATAAAAACTAGATCGACGGTGTATATAATTTACACCTATCACGAATACGGATCAGATCAGATATTTATTAAAAATATATAAATATTATTAAAAAATATCAAAGTTCATATTATTTACTTAATTATAATGGTGTGTAACATATTTTTTTTTCATAATATATATCAAATAATTAAAATTTGAAACAATATTCTTAACCGTATCCACACAGATATTCGGATATCAGATATCCGTATCAAAGTTTTTTAATACAAATCATATGTTATCTGCTCCGTTTTCACACCCTAATTGTTCAACATTATCTCAATATGAAAATATATATGTAAATAAAATTTTATATTTAAAGAAATATATTTTTTTAGATAAATAGCAAAATACTTGATCTAAATTTTTGAGACCATTTAAAAATAGTGATTTTTTATCTATTTAAAAAAGTAGCAAAAAATTTAAGAAAATGTAAAATTTATCGGCAAGTACATATTTATATGGAAATTATGTTGAACAATATCGATCGACTATTTAAACTTTGAAAATAAAAATATTAATTCGTAATCTGGACTAACTTGCATATGTAGAGTAGGGTTAAAATGCACTATTGGTTTTGTGCTCTAATCATGCTCCACGTCTTTTTTTCTATTTTCAAAGTTCGAACAATCGATCCGAATCGCTCAACATGATCTTCATATTAAAATGTGCTTGGAGACCAAATTTTATATTTTTTTGGAATTTTTTTACTATTTTTTTAGTAGGTACAAAATCAATGTTTTGGATGGTCCAGAATCTTTTGAAAACAACGATTTTGTACCTATCTAAAAATATCGTAAAATAATTTCAAAAAATATAAAATTTGGTCTCCAAATACATTTTAATACGAAGATAATAGTAAGCAGTTCGGATTGACTGTTCAGACTTTGAAAATGAAGATAAAGATGTGGCACACGATTGGAGTACAAAACTAATAGTGCATTTTAACCCTACTCATATATGTATAGTACCACAGCTAGCCTAACTCATGATTAATATCTAAGAAAGCAACCATATTTCTTTTTTCTTTATTACAGAAGTGGAAATATTTTTCCTGATATATAAAGTTATCTAATTGAATATGATTATTTTATTTATTGGAGAGACAGATTTATAATTGTTCATCTTGGAAGCAAACTAATTAGGTTCAAATATTTCTCATATTTTTATATCGATTCGCTGAAGCTGGGTATGACATGTTTATTAAATTTATGCATGCTACACTAATTAAAGCATTTGAAAAGTACTTGCAGGTTTTCTTATTATTAAGGAAAACATAGAAAAACAAAGGTAATTCTAATGTTGCTAACTGGAACATTATATATGGAAATGCCTGTATGTTGCTCTAGTTTTTCCCATGCTATGTAACAGTGTACCAGCTGATTGGTACCTAAAACTGTTGTCTCTAACGAAAACTATTCTCTAACGATACCTAGAGGAGGGGTGAATAAGTAGTCTTAAAGACTTATAGTCATTTTTTGGTTTAATCCTCTAAATTAACAAGTCAATTAATTCAACAAGTGTGTGCAAATAAAGTAAATAGAGTAGAGTTAGAGAAATTTGACACGCGGGATGATAACGGAGTTCGGCGTAAAATGCCTACGTCTCCGGGGTAAAGTGATCACTCAAAAGAGAGCAATGTTTCTTTTAATATTTATAAACTCGTAAATGCTATCGGTTCGGACTGCAAGCGCACAATCCTATCGAGTAGTATATTCGAGGTCGATCCACAGGGAATATTGGTTCAATGCATTTAGCGATCGAATCACAATTTTTCGAAAGGCTAGACGGAATCTGTAAATTGAGAGATGTTGTTTTGATCAATGTAAATTAGGAAACAATTAAAAAAAATTAAAATAAAGATAGAGATGAGAATTTCTAGGGTTTCGGCACACCATTGCTACTCAATCCGCTTTAACAATATATTCCTGCTGCGTCTGATTTCCTGTTGTTGTTTAATGAAAGACACCACATAGGTCATTGCGATTTATGTTACGCAAGAATGACAGATCTTTCACCGAGATTCTACATAGGACACTGCGATTTTCCTTACGCAATGTCTGATCTCTCAAATACCCCAAATTACTACACAGATCACTGCGAATTTCTTTACTCATGTGATGGAATTTGGTACGCGTTTTGTTGGTCTGGTTTATGATTTCCCCGCTAAGGTTTTCTTCACATAAACCTAATAAATCTCAACGAGGCTAATTCATACAAATAGTTTCTCTTGCCATTAAAATACTGTCACTACTCTAACAGACTCAGACTAGATCATTGAAGTTAGATGAAGAGATAGTAAATCACAAAAGTATTTTGTTTCAACAACAAGAAATCATAATCAACAGAAATATATATCAAAACATCAAGAGTAACAAGGTTTACTGCCTAGCCCTAAGAAAAGGAACTTAGCCGCGGAACGGCATTATTACAAGCACTCCTCTCTTCTCTCTTTAATCAAATCTAACCCTAATTATAAAAATAACTATTTTTTTCTGCCTAGGGGCCTTATATAGGAGTGGAGGGACGTGTAGAGGTTGAGTAGGGGCTAAGAAACTGATCTGGAAACAGCTGTCGGCAGTTATTCCCCAAGAGACGCCTTCGGATACGGACCGTATCAGGTGATACGGTCCGTATTAGGACCTTGACGGTTAGGGTTTAGTGCTTCCAGCGCTATCTTCTGGTCTGTGCTAGGCCTGGTCCGTATTAGGCAATACGGACCGTAACAGAGACTTAGTCGATGAGCGTCGCTGATCCGATTGACCCGATTCTAGCTCCATTTGATGTAAAATAGTCCCAAAACTTGTTTTCTGCAATAAAACATAAAGAAGGGTGACAGTAGCCTTTTTCTCTAATAAAGTAAACATAAGTGTGAGAAAATATGCAAAACCTAAGCCAAAACCCTACGTAAATCATCGTTATTTTGACTCTGATCACGCCTCCCAACTTGAATTGTTGCTTGTCCTCAAGCAACGACATCCCAGCTGGTCAAAGATCCGGTCTAGGTTAAACCATACAATCTCAAGGACTTGTTAAAAATTAAATTAGGGCTTAGGTTTGGTACAATTGGCATGACAATAAAAATTTAGAATTTTAAAATATTCATGACCTCTCCCTTGAGCAATTTATTCACCCCATGATTGACCTCATTGTGCATTCCCTAGAAAAATTATAATTGAATAATTTACTTCACAAATATCCTTAAAATTGTGAATATTAATTTCCCCTTTGATTATAAATGGATCCCTTCCAATCAATAAGAATTCTAAAGATATAAATTTTGATTTTCCTTCCCAATTGATTGGAGCAAAGTATGACAACTAAGTGTGTTGGTGCTTGTGACTATTTTTGAAAAATTAAATATGTACAAAATTTAAAATTTGGGAGGTTTCCTCGAGCCTATTGGTAACCAGTCTTGCGTAGGCACCCATACTCTTTTTATCCTCCATCTTTTATTCTATTTTTTCTCTTTTTCTGGATTTTTCTATTTTTTTGGATTTTTCTCATTTCTGATTTTTTTGTATTTTTGTATTTTTCTGAAAAATAAAATATTTTTGTGTCACAAGCACCATGATTACACACAATTCCAAGTATTCATTCATACAAGGAATTATTGCATAGTTTCGCTAGGGGTCTATCTATAATAAATGGGTATTCTAAAACACTATCAAATTTATAAGACTTTGCAAAAATAAATTACTCAATAAATAAAAATTCTAGGGTTTGCGGTTTTTGATCAACTTTCATGGTTAGCAATTAATTGTTCACTTTGAGATCGTAATAATTTAAAAATTCCGAATCTTTGGTATCATGGTCAATTGTCTAAACCTTAGCCTAATTCAATTTAAAACAATTTCTATTTGATTAACCTACTCCTAGGAAATTAAAATTGCAAGCTAGCTAAAAAGCTCAATCTAATCATTCTAAGATTTTCGGTAAAGCCTCTAACCCTAGTCAAAAATTGAGTAAAACTACTAGCACCTAAGAATTTAAAATTGCGAAAAATTTAAAGATACATGGTCAATTTACCTCGTACCCCTCGAATAAAATTGAGCATTGTCCCCAATGCTCGAGAGATAAAAATAAAGGAAATAGTAAAGTAAAAAGACCGGGGAAAGATACAACTCACTGCACCTCAATCCTGAGGTGGTGGAGGTGGTGGTGGTCGCTGGATCTCCTCGTAGAATGATGGGTCGAAGAGTCCATAGGGTGGCGGCTGGTACTCGAATCCGGAGTCGAGAGCATACTGATAATACTGCTGTGCCATGTAGCGTGTCTGCTGAATTTCGCGCCTGCTCTCGTCAACACTCTTCCGGACCTCCTCCATGCTATTTCTGATTTCGCCAACCTCTTGGCGGAGCGATGAGCTATTCTGTGCCATTTGTTGGGTAGTCTCTCCCGTTGTCAAGGTTAGCTCGTTGAGGTTAGAGTTCATCCAATCTATCATTTTCAAATGAACTGATCAAGCTCAGCTGTAGGGGCATCAGATGGTGCCGCCCCTGAAGATCCGGCTCTAGCTGCCGATGTGCCTGCCTCCCTATATGCATGAAAAGGGGGCTCCTCCTCTTCTCTCTGCTGCCGATCAACATTAGCCTGATTTTGCATTGCGGCTTGGCTTTCGATTACATTAATGTAATCCTGAGGAGGCTCATAAGTTGGGCTTGCGGGTCGTGCCATCTTCCAGGAGGCCCTACTACGGAGATTGAGATGTCGGAAAGGGAATTGGAGGATTCCCTTCGGTGATTTGTAGAAGTAGGGACCTGGGTAGTGGCCGGTGACAATTTTCATGGCTTGGAGGCATGGCATGTCAATTTGTGTGAGCCCGCTTGCCTCTTTGAGACGATCAATCGGCAGAGCGAGGTGATTGGCCAAGATTGTGGCCACGAATTCGATGGAAATCTTTCCTTTATCTTTCTTGGAAAAGGCGACCTCACGGATTTGTTTGCAAAGGAGATGGCCGAGGTGAGGTCGCACCGGTGTTGGCTCGATCATGCATTTGAGGAGATAGAGCTCGGGTAGTGTTACCTTGGATGAACTCTCGCCTCTTGCGAAAATGGAGTTGGCAAGGATGACTTGCAAGAGGCGGACTTGGGGGTGAATGATTCTGCTTGCCGGTCGAGTTGTGTTTTGGTTATCTTCCGTGATGCTGTACCAGAACTCTCGGCAGTCAGGGGAATTAGAAGTGCCATCGTCGGTGAGGTAGAAGATGGCGCAGAAATCACTCATGGAGACTGTGTAATGCACTCCAATCATCTGGAAGGTAATGGAGTCCTCATTGTATCTGTAGGTCGCAAGGAACTCCCTCGTGAGTACCTTGTAAATTTTTACTCCTTTGATTAGGTTTATGAATTGCCAGATGTGGATGCGGTTTGCGAGTTGTTCGGTTTGTGCAAGGAGGCCTAGTCGCTCGAGTGTTTCTGTGTTGATGGATTTGTGGTAAATGACCTCCCTTGTCGTCGTTTTCTCGTAAGCTTGTTTGAATTGTGTGTGCGAGAAGACGGGTTGGTACTCGGTTGGCTGGACCTCCTCCATTGATTCATCGGAGTCTTCTTCCTCGAGACCGAAATCCTGAGGGTTGAATTTTTCCGAGGCATACTCCTCATAGGAGACTGATGTGTCTCTGTTTGAGTGTTGAGTGTCGGATTGAGAGGATGAATGGTTGGAGGATTGTGGTTGCGAGCCGGAGGACCGGGAGGATCGGCAAGAGGAGCTCTCCGGTGAATTGCTCGGGCCAGCACCCCCGAGGGCTTTCTTTGCACTCCTTGTAACTGCCCCTAAAATATTTTCATTTTTGGGGCCATTTGCTCAATTTTTAAACCTCTGTTACGGACCGTATCGGTCAATACGGTCTGGTTACGGACTGGTTGGTTGGTGGATTTGACCAAGTACCGGGCTGGTTACGGACCGTATTAGGCTAATACGGACCGTATTACAGTGGTGAAGAAGAATTGCCAAGTACTGGACTGGACTCTGGTAAACGATTACGGACCGTATTGGTTCAATACAGACCGTATTGTACTGGTAAAAATTGGGATTTAGACAGAAACCTAATTTTTTTGTGATTTTTGCGATTTTGCGAAAATAAAATTGATTATCTAAACTAATGTAACAGAGAAATTATATTAAAACAAATGCAAAAACGAAATTAAACTTTGAAATTAAAAAGGGTTTTAGAAAAACCGAATTTGGGGAGGTTGGATCGAGTGGCCGTCGGATACGGACCTGGTACGGTCCGTATTAGAGTAAGGGCGCGAAGGAGGCTGGCGGCGGCTTCAATGGTGAATGGAGGCGAGTTTGGCGATGGAGATCGGTGGCAAAATGGAGGTTTGATTTTGATTTTAGGGCAAGAGCGGAAGAGGGAGAAGGAGGAGAGATTGAGGGGAAGAGAATAGGGGAAGAGAGGAAGAGAAGAGGTTTAGGGGTTAAAACGAGAATGGTTAACGGTTATGAGACGTGATTCGCGCGGGATTTCAAACGTCTCTTCTTAACGGGTTCGCATCTCCCGGATTAACTCTTATTACGGACCGTATCAGCCAATACGGTCCGTATTGAATCCGCTATGCTTACCCAATAACCGCTAAGTTTTAACTCCTTTGAACACGGGCCGTATTCACCACTTGTTTCCTTTCTTCTTACTCCATTGCCCCCGTATCCATTGGTAAGGTCTGTATCAGCCAATACAGGTCGTACCAGAGAGTATTTTTCCGTCTTCCGAGATGTCTTTTAATCAAGCCTTTCCTCCAGTATGCTTACCTGATCATAGGAAAAAGGTGGGTATGAGTTGTTTCTTTGTTTAAATCCTAATTAAACTAAAAATAATTAATTATATGAAAATATAAAAGTGGCCTTGGGTTGCCTCACAAGAAGCGCTTGTTTTAAGTCGTTAGCTTGACTTTGTGTCGCATAAGTTTCTTCCAGATATCCTCCTGTCAATGCAAGCGGGTTGCTTGTCGGGTGGTTCGCTTTCAGCGTCTTCTGTGGTATCATCATCATTGCCCTTCTCGAAGAAGTCGGTTGGTGTTTGAGGTCCGGGGTCGAACGCCAGGCTCACACCAAGCACTACTTCAACCTCGTCCAGTCTTTGAGAAATTGCATCGAGTTCTTCGCGTAGGTTTTTGATTAATGCAAGGGCTAAGAGAGAATAATTTCTGTTGTTTGCGATATTGGGGCTCTTGTTCAGATCATCGGTTTGTGTTGTCACGGAGGTTGGATAGATCCGACCGTCATCCTGTACAATGAACAGTCTTTCCACTTCTGCTTCGTGCATCATTTCCTCGATGTCTTCAAATTCATCCATTCGCAATTCATCATTGCCATACTCGTCCGTTGTTTCCAAATTGTAGGCAAGATTTATGTCAGGTGGGACTTTGGTTTCATTCATGTTGAAGATCATCTTGTTCTCGCCAACATTGAGTGAAATCTTCGCATTCCTAACATCAATCATTGCCCCACATGTGGCGAGGAATGGCCTTCCAATGATGATCGAAATCTGCTCATCTTCTTCCATATCGACTACCACAAAATCTGCTGGTATCCAGAATTTACCAACTTTGATTGGGATATCAAGCAACATTCCTTCAGGGTATCGAATTGATCGGTCAGCTAGTTGCAATGAGATCCGTGTTGGTGATAGGTCTCCACATTCCAATTTGTCAAATACTACCTTAGGCATCAGACTCACACTTGCTCCCAGATCACATAAAGTTCTCTTAAAGTCGGTTGTGCCAATGGTACATGGTATCGAAAAGCTTCCCAGATCTTTCAATTTTGTCGGTGATTTGCTTTGTACGAGCGCACTGCATTCCAGATTGAGCCGAACTGTCGAGAATTCTTGGAGCCTACTTCGATTTGAAAGAATCTCCTTCAGAAATTTAGCATACGAGGGTATGCTTGCAATTGCTTCAGTGAAGGGGATTGTGACTTGTAATTGCTTGAGTGTCTCCATGAATCTTGCAAATTGCTGCTCCATCTTCTGTTTGGCAGGCCTTGGAGAGAATGGTAGAGGTGGCTTGTAGGGTGGTGGTGAAATGTATTCAGGTTTGGGTTGTCGCTCATCTCCACCTACGGTGTCATTCTGCTCCATAATAAGATCTGTCTGCAGTTCGAATACGGGCGGCTCCGGTTGTTGCGGCTCGTACTCTTCGGAATGCGATGGTTCTGCATGCATCTCATCGGAAGTTTGATCGGGCATGGGAGGTCCCTTGTAAGCTGTACCGCTCCTTAATGTTATGCATTTGCAAGTCTCTCTCGGGTTTTCTTCCGGTTGACCAGGAAATTTGCCTTTTCCACGTGTAATACTCAAGAGTTCTTTCGCCATCTTAGAGACATTGTCTTATAAGTCTTTGTTGCGGTTTGTTAAGGATTTGATTTTTTGTGCGATTTCGGCGTTAGCCTTATCTTGCTTCTCTAGGAATCTCTCCATTAATGATGTGATGTCAGGTTGCTGTGGTTGATTGTATTGTCTTGGTTGGTAATTCGGTTGGGGGTTGTTGTATCTCTGTTGATAATTGGGCTGTGGTTGATAGTTCTGTTGAGGTGCAGCAAGCCTTTGATTGTTTGCGTATGAGAGATTTGGATGATTTCGGTTGTTCGGATGGTATGTATTGTAGGTGGGCTGAGGTCGAAAGCTGTTATCGATCGCGTTTGCTTGCTCTACTTCTTCCTCAGTTTCCGTCACATTCATACATTCGGTCATCTCATGCGCTCCTCCACAATAGCCACATGCTGTTGTGGAATTGATTGCTGCTACCGTTCACTGCTTGGTCTGCTTATTGAGTGCCATTTGCAAAGCATCAATCTTTGCGCTCAGCATGGATATATCATCTACTCGGTGCATGCCAGGTGTTGGACTTGGCTTCTTTCGCTCAAGGATCCAGTAGTGTTGGTTGATTGCAATCTCTTCAATTAGGTTGTAAGCCTCGTCAGGTTCCTTGTTCATGATTGCTCCTCCTGCGGAAACATCAATAGACAACCTATCGGTAGGGTTTAGACCATTATAAAAAGTTTGGACAATCAGCCATCTTTCTAGACCATGATGTGGACAACACCTTAACATATCCTTATATCTATCCCATGCCTCACACAATGTTTCACCATCCCTTTGTTCAAAATTAGTAATTGCATTTCTAAACCTTGAAGTTTTGGACGGTGAAAAATATTTTACAATAAACACATTAAACAATTGGTCCCAAGTTTGAATGGAATTGGCCGGTAAGGAAAACAACCATGCTCTTGCTTTATCTTTTAATGAGAATTGAAATAGCCTTAGCCTGATTGCTTCATCGGTAACTCCGTTGATCTTTATCGTCTCGCATATTTCTAGGAAAATTGACAAATGAAGATGTGGATCTTCATGTGGAAATCCTCCAAATTGCTGTTGCGAAATCATATTTATGAGAGCAGGTTTGATCTCAAAATTACGGTTCGTAACAGTTGGCGGGTTTATACTAGAATTAGGATCATTCGCGCGCGGTACGCAATAGTCTCGTAGAAGTTTAGGTCTTGCTGCATCGTGAACTTCAATATCACCATTGTTCTGTCTTCCATTGTTGATCGGTTCGTTCGGTGGGATATTCATGTTGATCGAATCTGAGTCTTCTCCGCTTTCAGAATTACTCGATGAAGAACTGTGATTGGTTCTTATCGGTGATGTGGAAGCGAATTGTCCTCTCCTACTGGCAATCATCTCGGATCTTCGTACGCATGATTTGGCCAGCGTGCAGTGTCCTAAAAAGGAAAAAAAATCTGAAAATTAAACTAAAAACTGAAAAATGAAAAGAAAATAAAATGAAAAACGAAATTGAAAATAAAAGAAATAAAAATGCAGAAAATAAAAAGAAATCTAGGCGTTTCTAGTTAATTGGATTCAATGGTCAAAGCAAGGACGTCTTGCAAGGCCTTGCACAATGAACCGTTATTCCCCGGCAACGGCGCCAAAAAGCTTGATCACTCAAAAGAGAGCAATGTTTCTTTTAATATTTATAAACTCGTAAATGCTATCGGTTCGGACTGCAAGCGCACAATCCTATCGAGTAGTATATTCGAGGTCGATCCACAGGAATATTGGTTCAATGCTTTGAGCGATCGAATCACAATTTTTCGAAAGGCTAGACGGAATCTGTAAATTGAGAGATGTTGTTTTGATCAATGTAAATTAGGAAGCAATTAAAAGTAATTAAAATAAAGATAGAGATGAGAATTTCTAGGGTTTCGGCACACCATTGCTACTCAATCCGCTTTGACAATATATTCCTGCTGCGTCTGATTTCCTGTTGTTGTTTAATGAAAGACACCACATAGGTCATTGCGATTTATGTTACGCAAGAATGACAGATCTTTCACCGAGATTCTACATAGGACACTGCGATTTTCCTTACGCAAATGTCTGATCTCTCAAATATCCCAAATTACTACATAGATCACTGCGAATTTCTTTTACGCATGTGATAGAATTTGGTACGCGTTTTGTTGGTATGGTTTATGGTTTCCCCACTAAGGTTTTCTTCACATAAACCTAATAAATCTCAACGAGGCTAATTCATACAAATAGTTTCTCTTGCCATTAAAGTACTGTCACTACTCTAACAGACTCAAACTAGATCATTGAAGTTAGATGAAGAGATAGTAAATCACAAAAGTATTTTGTTTCAACAACAAGAAATCATAATCAACAGAAATATATATCAAAACATCAAGAGTAACAAGGTTTACTGCCTAGCCCTAAGAAAAGGAACTTAGCCGCGGAACGGCATTGTTACAAGCACTCATCTCTTCTCTCTTTAATCAAATCTAACCCTAGTTACAAAGATAACTATTTTCTTCTGCCCAGGGGCCTTATATAGGAGTGGAGGGACGTGTAGAGGTTGAGTAGGGGCTAAGAAACTGATCTGGAAACAGCTGTCGGCAGTTATTCCCCAAGAGACGCCTTCGGATACGGACCGTATCAGGTGATACGGTCCGTATTAGGACCTTGACGGTTAGGGTTTAGTGCTTCTAGCGCTATCTTCTGGTCTGTGCTAGGCCTGGTCCGTATTAGGCAATACGGACCGTAACAGAGACTTAGTCAATGAGTGTCACTGATCCGATTGACCCGATTCTAGCTTCATTTGATGTAAAATAGTCCCAAAACTTGTTTTCTGCAATAAAACATAAAGAAGGGTGACAGTAGCCTTTTTCTCTAATAAAGTAAACATAAGTGTGAGAAAATATGCAAAACCTAAGCCAAAACCCTACGTAAATCATCGTTATTTTGACTCTGATCATAAAGCAACCTCGTCGGCGACTCTTTTCTATTACCAAAAAAGAAAGAATACAACTTGTGAAGCGTGAGTCCAACAACGGTGGAAAGTCACAGCCTAACTCGTGTACAAAGTTAAGCCTAGAACTCGAGTTGGAGAGTCCTACACAGATGATCGTTACACAACTATGTTTATATGTGAGCAGAAACGCTCAAGCCGGTGAGTCCCTTAATGCCCTACAAGCGGGAAAGTCACTTGACTATGACAAGAGAGCACTTAAGTAGATCTCCACACTATCGAACATAACTAACACTCTAATTAAATCTAGAAAAGATTTGTCAAGTGAATTTGAGATTATCAATGGAGTTTTGAAGTTTACGCTCTCTCAAAGAAGAAAACTCTCAAGAACACATAATTTGTGCTTTTTGAAATTAGGAGCGGCTTGCTTAATCTGGAGTGAGGGTATTTACTCTATATATAAAGAGAGCTCAAGAATTAGGTATTTGAACTATTCCGTTCAGAACGGTAATCTTTCGTATGGAACAGATAGTTCAAATGTATTTCAATTTGAATTTCGCCTTTGAATATTACACTTTCCATTCAATACGTTCAGGTCCGTACAAAACAGATAGTGTATTTTTTCCAAATCTGTGTTTCTCGAGTAGCGTACAGTACGAAACAGTAAGGGGAGTCCTTTGACTTGAAACGGAACATTTCGTTCCGAACGATAGTCAGACGGAATAATTTTTCCGTACTGTAATGTCTCATACCGTATCTGTCTGGTACCATGTCAATACATTTCGTACTGAATGGTTTGCTTCCGTACTGAACGGGTAGTTCCTGAAATCAACAATCTCAAATTTACTTTACTAATCTATTTGATATTACAATATATATTCTTGATCTTCGTAAAAGTCTTGTTGATTCTATTGGTTCTTCAACTTTAATCTTGCAATTATAATGTTCTTGAACCTGCAAACTCACGCATACAATGAAATCGTTAAATTTAATCATTGTATGTTTTGCAAATTAGTCAAATACGGTAATTAGATAATTGCAAATTAGTCAAACACGATAATTAAATTCAATCATTGTATGTTTTAAAGATTTTTTACTATTTTTTATGGATTTTTAGAAATCACTGTTTTTCAGATTTTTTTATTTTTTATTATTCAAATCAATGATTTTCAAAAATCCTTAAAAAAATAGTAAAAAGTTCAAAAAATATAAAATTTGGTTCCCAAGCACATTTTTAATATGAAGAACACATTGAGCACTTCATATTGACTATTTGAACTTCAAACTACAAAAACGAATTGGTAGCATCAAAAATCCAGAACTACCATTTTGATCTTAGCCAACACCCTCTCTCTATATATATAATTGGCTGATAATTGAACGAGCATCCGTACGTCGCCACTTGATGACCTAGGAGTCATGAACTGATCTACCAAATGATAGTTGCTTGAATTTGTTAGAACAGAAATAAAATCACTTAATTTCAATTATAAATTCAAGAAGGCAATGTAACACCTGAAACCATTCACTTTTTATTCAATATAGACAAATCATGTATCTTACAAATTTCAACTGTAAAAAATGCGGAATTTTCTGTAAATAACTTTCTTATCAATTAAAATGTAAGATGGCAATTAAGTTGCCACCTTACCCTAAAAAGAAATGCGGAATTTTTGGATACATAAATAATTGTATAGAAAATTAGAAAGAATTGATGATACAATTCTTCACACATGCATGCTGCTTCCATTAATTCCACTTGATATGCATATATTTGTAAATTATCAAATTAAGATGACCAATTAATGGATATATATATGCACGTACGGTTACTTGTAACATCTTTCTTGTCCAAATAGCATGCATAATCTGCTCTGATGCAGATTCAGATTTAAAATCTGACAATCCAATTAAGCCCTCCTAGCTCCATGGTAAATTTAATTTGTTACCCATTTTGGACCGGAACGCAAGTAGCACCATGCTCCATGTTCCAATGCATCTCCTGGCACACATGCGAGCAGTACGTGGTCGTGCCGCAGCGTGAGCATCTCCTGAACCCATTCTTCCGCGTCTCTCTCCTACCGCACACAACATTGGAGCACATATGCAATTGCAGTCCATCTTCGCCTAATTTATCGCCCAGCCACCACCATTCGACCATAAACATGTTCGCTGCATGCACCTCTCTCCCCATATATCCATAGTTTGTCAGAAGTGAAATATTATTAGACCGTCTTCTCGGACTGCTGAGAGGGTTTGGGCTGTTTGGGCTGACGGTTAGTTTCATTGCGTAATTTGCTTTGTGTAGAAGGTGATAAGCAGCAGTCGGACTGGGAGGAAGACCGACACCGTTTTGCAAGCAGTAGCCCACTTCACGAATGGCATCGACATTTCCTAGTTTAGCAGATTTGACACAGAGACTTGCCGCACAATTTAGGTCTTGTTGGCAAGAAGACCCACCATCCGCGTCAGCACTACCGTTAAAACGTATTATTGCCAACGAGTAAAGGGCCGCTGAGTGGGACCCCTTTGCTGCTCTTTCCAATAGAGCCGTCCCGCTTACGTAGTTCCTCAAGCAGTGGAAGTGGATCTATATATATATATATATATAGGCAAAAAGATCAAGGTTCAATAGATCTTCAAATTAAATTATCTAATAATTAATATCTAATGTTTATGGTGAAATTAATAAAATTTAAATGCACTATATACAATTTCTACGAAAAGGGTACAGGATTCTGTTAAACCATTTTATACTTGGCATATATTTTTTTTTTCTGAATGAGTTTTATTCCAGAATATAACCATGTAAATGCAAAAGCTATGCAAGAAGCTGATTGTTTACATGGAGATGGAGGGAACATATATATGCTAATGCAATAATTTGGGGTTATTACCATGCCAAGAAAATAACAAGCTTCAAGATTGCCAGCAACAGCACAACGGGTCAAGAACTTTTCAGATGATTCACTCCAGTTTTTGGCGCGAACGCACATTGATTTACCGGATGCCTTTGCCAGAACTTGCCGATCAACACCAAGCACACTGAACCTCTTGCTTCTGCAATCAAATAAAGTGTAGACATATATAGCGATCGAGCACTATATTAATTAGAAGAATTATTGGCTGAATATTTCTGAAATTATATATATAAAAGAAGACTAATTAATTTGTGTAGTCAGATCAAAGGTGGAGCTAGCTAGCTACCCGCTACATGATCGAAGGACTCCATCTCACGCTAATTAGAATATCTAAATTTTTTCTTTATTCCATACCATTTCCGGTAGACACACACGTGCCAATATTGCAACGGCCAACAGGTAAAAATAAATAAGAGGAGTTGACCGTTTATTACTGAACGATAACGTTGGAGTACTTGTCTAGGTTGAATTATCTCCAAAACAAAGTATTTCAATGTTCGCAAATTGGTTTACCAATTGCTTGTAGAAATTAAGAATGCACTATATATATATATCTGCAAAATTATTACTAAAGAAAAGAGACAGTTTAATTTTCTGAAGTAGACCAGAAAGGATTTTCAGAATGCATGTTAACGTTGTTAGTACAGTACATTGATTCATTAGAAGCTAGCTAATAGAATGCTAAATTTAAAGGAAACAGCTAGCTAGTATTGATGACAAACCGGAAAATATATGAGATTTAATTTAAAGAAAACACAGTATTATATTGCTTACATTAACATAACATTGAGGAGGTCGGACGGCGATGTGGCGGCGGCGCTGACCTTGCCAAGCACTGAAATGAGCACATCATCGCTTAGTGCGTCAAATGGGTTGGTGGAATTGCTCGGTTTTCCGCTTAATACAAACTCGGCTGTAGTACCACCACTCAGCGGCCTCCGGCAGGGTACCACTACCACCTCTTTTGGGTGTAAAGAAATTGGTGAAATGATATTGGCTAATCTTTTTCTCTTAATCCCTCTCTGTGTTTCCCTTGTAGTTCTCATTCTCATTTTGTGTTAATATATTAATTACCCTCTCCTTCTCCCTTTCTCAAATTAAAGAGTATAATTAATTAACGATGAGTTGTAATATCATGCATGACCCGCCGAAAGATAAGTGCGTCTGTGTGTAAATAACTAAATATATAGGTTGGGTAAAAAACTGTTTGTTGTGAAATTATGACTATATATATATTACCCTTATATATATATAGTTTTGTTCATTGCAAACTCTTGTACGTTGAAGTGTGCAAATTAAAGCATGCCAAATAATATATATATTGTGAGATACTAGAAAGCAATTATATATTTAGGGAAAATAGAGATAACAAACAATCAATATACAAATTAACTTCCACGGAGCATACATCGATGGTAGTTCGAACTTCCAAAAAGTTCAAACTAGATTTTACTATTAATTGTTGGTGACAATTAATGTTTCTTATTCGAGAAAATGAACAATGGTATATACAGAGCTAAAATTTTAGAGAGATTAATTCCGTTAATTATCAGTTATAGGATTAATTGTAGCAATTAATATGCTGTGAACAGTTCTAAAATGGTAGGTAGGTACTGTTTAATTAATAACTACCGATCGATCGATGGTTGCCTTGCAATAACCTAATTCCACGGCTGGTTGCAGAGGGAAAAGAAAATATATTTATGGGGAATTAAAGGAATTAATTAAAACCAACTTTCTCTGAAATTAGCACTACATCGATCATGAGCTAGCATTGAGCGCTTGTGTTATTCATTCTTAGAATAATCAGTAATTCAGAATGAGTTCCGGGAAGCACATTTATATATGTACGGGAGGTAACAAATTCAAATATCACAGGCATATATATATATGCAGTTACAAATTTCTGTGTGGCTTCAAAAAAGAAAAATAAATGGCTACCCAATTAGCTACAAAATAAAAAAAATGCTTAAACAACAGTTGTCTAGTTCGTTCCTCCTTCAAATTAAAAGCAAAAAAAAAAAGAAAAAGACAGGAAACAAAAAAAAATTTCAAATTTCAAATATGAAGTGTCAAGAATGATTTTTAAAATAATGAATTCCAATTTACCGCAATACACGAGAGATTTAAATTATCATTGGTATGTTTATAGGGGTGAAAGCAGATCCAATACGGAGCGGATATTGGTAAAATCATATATCCATATCCGTTTTTATTTTCGGATACGGATACGAATACGGATTGAATCAGATATTTATTAAAAATATATAAATATTATTAAAAAATACAAAAGTTCATAATATTTATCTAATTATAATGATAAATAACATAATTTTGTTTCAGAATTTATATTAAATTATATGGTATGTATTTACTATTCATATCCGGATAATTTAAATATAAAATCAGATCCGTATTTGTATCCATAAATTGAAATATTCGGATATCGGATATATATCGGATATTCATAAATTTTTTTAATACGGATCAGATATATTTTTTTTTTTTTGAGAAAAAATAAGAGTCGAGCTCTTATTTGATTGATAATAAAATGTTACATAAAGTTTGTAACAAATAAAAATACGGATCGGGTATTATTTAATTACTCCGTTTTTCCTCCTATATATATATTTATCATCACATTAAACAATCAAAGCATGATTGACACAGCTTTTAGTATTTAATAGCTAGCTAGGTTCCTTTCAGTTAAATTTCTTATATATGTTAACTAAAAGAAACAAGCCAGAGTGTACTTGAGGGATGCACGGATAGTCAACTTCCAATTTTCTAACACGACATGCATCTTAGAATGCACGCTTGTCTATTATATATATTAATGAGCATCTATCTATTATATATGTGGATGCACACATATACTATAGTATTGATGCATAGTTGTCTATTTCAATTAAGACATAATTATTAACACTTATTAAGAGATTTTGTCCAAGTCAAAATATATATGTTTTGACAGCTGCCAATTAATCTTCCGAACTCATTTTCTGAACCCCTTAATTAAAATACACGTACACTTGACTTGAGTGCACTGATTGAGTATTACACAAATGCACACTTAATTTCTTGTTCTATTTTTTTTTTTTTTTTAACAAAAAACTTGATTAATATATATCAGTTGAAATTAAGTTATGTGTGATCGTGGTGATCGAGGAACTTGAAGCTATATATATATATATAAAACTATATTTCCTAATTGTTTTCTTCATTTCATTTCATTTAAATTCCTCCTCTTGCGTACGTTATGTGAGGGCGACTGTATTCCTAAACTATATATCTATCTAATTTCAAAATTAAAAGGTTGCAGATACGATCGAACTGGCATAACTCGTAAATTAATTTCAATATTACGTACAGATGATCGATCACTACTACCAGTTGAATTGACACTAGAGCGCAGTAATTAATTAAGCTTCTCGATCGTGCAAACATGCAACATATATCAATTCTAAATGTTTACATATAAATTTTGCTAGCTAAGAAACCAAGAAGATTTCATATATGCTCTCATGCCTGATCAATTCTAGCTAGCTATATACAACCAAATTTTGTTAGCTAATTAAATATACCAATTAAAAGTTTACAACTCACGCTTCCTCCCCACGGTCCTCGGGTCCAGCACCGACTCCATCTGCCGGGTCCAGTACTGGCAGCCGGCATCTAGCTCGATGTTCCATTTTCCAGTGCATCGCCTGACAGGCTCGAGAACAATAGGCCACAACTGCACAAACCGAACACCTCCTAAACTCGTGCTTCCTCGTCTCTCTCCTCCCGCACAACACGTGCGAGCACATGCTCAAACCCTCTTCAGTCTCTGTAGTTGCCCCTGCCAAACCCCACCATTCAACCATGAATCTGTTCGCCTCATGCACGCTGCTGTCCGTATCTATGTTCAACCTACAATAATATCCCTTCCGGCGTCTGTAATGGTGCTGAGTCCCACTTCTCTTCTTTTTCGTAATGAATTCAATGGCATTGGCCTTGATGAGGAGGCGGTGTGCTGCCGGCGGGCAACAAGGAAGCCCAAGGCCGTCCTGCAGACAGTAACCAACCTCACGAAGCGCGTCTATGTTGCCCAGTGCAGCTGATTTGGCACAGAGTGCGGCACCCGTGGAGGGATCTCGATGACAGTACGGTCGGCCGCTCCCGTTGAAATGGATTACAGCGAGCGAGTATAGCGCCATTGGGTGGTTCGATAGAGCTGCCCGTGCTAATAAGTCCGCTCCACTGGCATAGTTGCGTAAGCAGTAAAACTGAATCTGCATAAATAAATAAAATTAATCATTAATTGTTCGCACAAAAAAAAAATTGGAAGGCGAAAATTTATACAACTGAGTTTTAATTGTTAAAAACTTAAAAAAAATGGTTTCTTAAGTATAAATTGTAATAAAGAAAGAGTTGAGCAAATTACCATGCCAAGAAGGTAGCAAGCTTCAACATTGCCAGCATTTGCACAGCGATCCAAGAAATTTTGAGCGGATTCGGACCAGCTTTTAGCTCGAACTTGAAGCGACTTTGGTGATGCATTTGCAAGGATCAGCGGATCAGCCCCCAAATCATTAAATCTCTTGCAACTTTTATGCATAAGAAGATAACAAAAGAGAAATCAAAACAGGGAGCATTTTAATGGGAAAAGACGACATGTGCAAGAGAAAGAGATAAGAATAATTATATTATATTCATTATTAATTCTTTAAAGATTATCTATAAATTAACTATATATCATCTATAGAAACCACTCAACTAACAAGGGGACCATTAATTATAATCTTGTGTGCTTAATTGTTCAACTTTCAACTTTTAACCAGCACGTCTTCCAGAGAACTCCACTATAGACAGCATTTGAAAGCAAAAGAAAGAGACATGGTACTAAACAAACATAAATGAACAAATGATACAAAATTCATTGAGAACGAACAGGTACAAAACCAAATATTCAACAGGCCATATTAATTTTTCTTACTCTTATATATTCACAACAACCAAATAAAAAGAAACCAAAAATACAAAAAAACAAAAAAAAAAACAGAGAGTTGTGTTGCTTAATTACGTTAGGAAAGTATTGAAGAGATGAGATGGTGAAGCGGCTGATGAGCTGATCTTTGTCAGTATGCTGATAACCAGATCATCAGGCAGTGCTTCAAACAAATCCCTGCTGGAGTTGGCGCTAATGCGCCGCCTCTTGGCCAGAGAAGCCCCCTTTACACTTGGGTAACAGAATCCTCTTCTTGTCCACATCTCTCTCTCTCTCTCCCTCTCTCTGTTGTTTGTGAGTAATTGATCGAGAGAAGCTGTATAAAATTTTGTCAAAGAGACTTGTCTTGGAACGATGATGAGGCTTCGTACCAGAACAGAGTTACATTGAGGTCTGTATATGTAGCAGCACAAGGGGATCGATGAAAATTGAGAAGTAAGAAAATATGAAGCAATGACAGTTTTGCCCATGGACCTTTGGCTATAATTACGGTAGCAATGGGTCAAACAGAGTTGACCAGTCGCCGCGCTTGCTTTTCCTCCTGCAAAGTGTAAAACAAACATTTTGTGGCAGTTTACATATATATCCTCGCACTTGATTCATTTTACTAAACAATTCTTGGTGCCTAGAAATTTTGTTAATGTAAGTTTGCTTAAGATGTTGACATTTATTCCACTTCTTTAATTTGGTTCTCCTTGGGAGCTTCTCCATTCAAATTTCTAGTGCTGACATAGTATTTATAATTTTTAACTATCAAAATTATACAAAAATTATATATATTACATAATTTCCTAAGTAAATATATAGATCATCTTTCTTAGTTTCACTACATTAGATGGATTTTCAATGCGAGGTATTTGAAAAATCATGGATGGACGTTAACATGTTGGATTAAACTAGCTCTTCACACGTCAACTTTACAACTTGGTGTATGATCTAGATTTAATTATTAGTTTGACAAATTAATTGCATGTAGTTTGAATTGATGGATTAAAACACCAAACGTAATCATTTGAGAAAAGTGCAATTTAATTTGCGTATATATTCATTTTGCATTTATATTGTAATCTAATTGTGAAGCAAATGAAAGATGTTAATGATGATATATATACACACGCACCCACGTGTGAAAACTTCAGTACTGAATGTTATTAACTGGGTTTTATTATGAACAGAACAATTTGGTGCCAATGCAGAATAAGGAGCAGCTGGGACAGAATGGATGCCGACAGATACAAACTCAAATTCCTCTGCATGCAGGAGCTGGAACCGGAGCAAATGTTAGTGGAATCGGCTAGCTAATACGGAAGACTCACTTTGATTGATCCCTGTAATTAATGTTATTTGGGATTTGCTTTTGAACTGTTTTGAGATGTGTGGATCGATCTTATGCTTTGCTATTTCGTAGACTATTAACAAACTTTTATTAATTGTTTTGATGACTCCAGTTAATTAGTTTCTGTTGGAGAACGTTTCGTTTAAAAATCAGGCAACATACATGGGCCCAACTTAGGGACTTGTAATTAAGTTAAAAAGTTTCACTTAATGAAACGGACCAATGCCTTTTTAAAAAAAAAAATACATACAATTTTTTTATTTATTTAATAGCTCAAATAGTAAGTTACTAAATTAAAATTTATTAGTATGGATAAGGTTATTTTACGACAAGCACAAAGCAAAGATAAAACAATGACATGTACATGTATCAACTAATTAGTTAGCTAGTAATTAGGTATGCACATCATTACCATATATATTATATTCTTGTGAAATTTAATTTAATTTGCTAGGTCGGTATATTTATTTATATATGATGATATATATATCCCGTACGTCTTAATTAAGATAGATAGTCGCTTTCATTATCTGCGAGCTTGTCGGAGCACACAATAAAATAAATAAAGACAATAATTAAAGATCAGTAGATTAAATGTGCTTTTTCAAGCTAATCAAAGCGCCCCTTCCCCTGCTTGGCGTGTTCAAGTTTAACTCGATCTCTAAAAGGACCTTAAGCTAGCGCAACCTAACCTAATCTAACTATGACTACTAAAAACAATTAATAAGACAAGGTTAGCTTAATTAATGATCAGTTTAATCGCATCACCACCCACCATGCATCTAAATGAAGCTATCACTGGCGAAGCAAATTAAGACTTCGTTTAATTAGTTGGTAATCACATGTTAACGCTATGTGTTAAGCCCACGGCCCTTGAAATGAAAATAAATAAATAGTTATGTGTTAATTGAGAATCAGTTTTTGGTCTTGTGACAAATAAAAATATAAGTTAAATTATTTTATTGGACACTACACTTTTTTCGTATTTGCAAACTTTTGCCTCGTAATAATAACTTTGTTTAATTTCTATGCAAATAAAATATATATAGTAAAGACGATTGCTGTGCAATTAACTTGATATTGTTTCGCTGTAAAGTTTTTTCCAACTCTATCCCTATTTGACATGGAAGATTTATTCCTTTTTCTTCAAGTTTTGGATAATCATCAAAATAAAGTTACGTCGAAATATTGTTAAGTTTAACATGTATGTTAAAAATACGTACGATACAATAGTATATATTGATTGGTTTTATATTAATTGTTGTTAATATATATTTTAGATTCTTCATTATATTAGTGTATATTTTTTGCGAAGTAGAATCACGATGTATATTTTTGGAAAATAAAAATATATATGTATATAGATATACTGTACTAATTATTTAATTGTTATTTTGTATATATAAATTTGTAGCTTGTCGGAACTAACGGTTTTTTTGGTCGGCACAATTTATTCTGTGTAGATCAAGTCATGCATGGAATCTCATGGAAGCAAAATCTAATCTTAATTAAATTTGCTATATATATACTTCATGCATGCATGTTTTATAAAATCTTAACTAATACAGCAATATTACAAAATATCAAGCAGTATACGATTACGGCAGGTGGTTATCTTAATCACGTGGAATTAATTAATTAATTTTGTTCAAGTATATATATATATAGACATCACATTATGATGAGTGTTGTTCAAGAATTTAGACTTTTTTGCATCCAAAACGAGAAAGTTCCAAGGAGTAAGAATTAACAGCTTATAATTAAGATGGAGTCTGCGCCGTTCGAATTTTACAGGTTTATCCATTTATTTTTGGGAGAAAATCAACTTCTAATCCGTGTTTGATTTCGGCTAGCTATCAGTTAATTGATGTTATATTCATTCTAGAAGGGAAATTATGAGCTAGGAAATGTTTATTTATATTTAAAATTAGACTTTGAATTTTCATTTGAAACGTAACAAATTGGCTAGCTGTGGAATAATTAAGTGTGGATGCATCGATCCATGCATCATTCAGGCTTGACGATCGATCGATGTTAATATTATATATTCAATATATAGGAGTGTCGCACTCAAAACCTTAAAATATATATGTACATCGGACGGATACAATTTATTACATCATTTGTGCTGTCTTAATCTAAAGGACCCAGCAGACAGAGGATATATGTGGATACAATGCAAGAATTAATGGCAGTGTTTTATAATTTTAATTTGCATCATGGATATATAATTGGATATGACTATACTAATAAAATGTTGTATCTATTATCTTATATATTATCAATAACACCTGCATGCATGCATAATCAGGTGTTTATATATCATTTTTCTTTTGAAAATTAGTAACGTTAAATGTCTACTAACAATTTCATTGATAAAAAATAATATTTACAATGAATCAAATGATTCTAAATTCTAGATCTAATTTCTTATTTTTATGAAAAACTTCTAAACTAAGCTAATCTTCTAACCTTACTTATATATAATCTTAATAACTCTATTACCGTAATTCTAATCTCTCTCCACGATCAGATCTGCTCTTTTGACCGCCACCCCCTTTTCTTTCTCCTTTTTTAGACTAAAATGCAATTTTCATTTTTGTCCATTTCTCTACTATAATTATTATTTCTTTTCCATTTATTAATTGTTTTAGTTTAATTTAGTCAGAAATAATTTTATTAATTAATTATTGATTTTCAACCGTTTAAAGTTCTATAATTGATTATTAAATAATCGAAAGTTTTACATTTATCTTTTTTTCAATTTATTCATTTTTTTTTTCAAATGAAACTCAAAAATTGATTGAATCGAATCTCAGATTATATCTTTATCTATTATTCTTTATTGTTTATTTTTTATTAAGACCAATCTTTTCAAATTTTATATAATATATTTTAGTATATATATATGTTAGATATAGAATCTTCAGTGCTGTGATGAGCAGATCCGCTTGAACGACACGCGCAGGTGTTTATATTTTCAATGTCCGGTATTTGAATTTGCGGTACCTTTAATTGTCCGATCGATATTTATATATATTAAATGGTCAATATTGTAAAGAGGTTGTCCATGTGCAAAAGAGCTGACAATTAACCTGCGTGGTAGCTAGATAACTAAGGCCTAATTAAGGGGCCGAGTGATCGATGTTAACGTTTGGAAAATAACATGCATATTATTAATGTTATATATTAAGAAGTGATCGATATATGTGACTATTAGCGGTCAGATTAATTAATTAGGGTTTATTTGTTTGTCGAGTCACTCGAGTGATGATCTGTGAAGGTTTTGAAAGGACAGGTGCCAGGTGCTACTCTAGCGAAACAACATGGCCAAAGGATGTTTACTGTTATATGAAACTGAAAGGAGCTTGCTTAATTAATTAATTAATTAAGAGATGAGATAGATGCATCTCTTAATAACATGCCACGTGGCATTTTTGGTTTCAATATTGATTTATAGTACCGCAGGTTTTCAACCAATCAAATCAAATGACACATATTACGTATGTGAATGAGGAAAATACCATTCAAAAGAAAAAAAGAAAAAAAAAAGTGCAATTTAAATAATGAACCAAGCCTTATCTCTTTCCTGTTAATTATCTAGCTAGCTTCACCATCCGACTTGTAGATAATTTGAGCTTAATGAAAGATTCCCTGTACTTATCTTGCATTTAAAAACTTTCATATGAAGCATACATATATATTAAATTTGCTATAGAATTTTGGAGAGAAATTAGCTAGGTTTCATTGTCATAAGGTCTACATCGATCCGGCCCTAAAATTAATTAATTAATTAGGAGGATTGAGTTAACTTAAAAAATTAATTAAATGAACTAACTGGCTATGAGTAGCGAAATCGAACAGTTAATCTTAATCTATTTCATGAATTAATGATATGCTTAGTTTTCAGATTTATAATATTTCAAGTTTGATTTGTTGAACAGTAATTAATCAAATTAATGCACCAAAATAAACTTCCAATTAAGCTTTAATTTTTCAACACAATGTGTTTTAGATAGTTTTTGTATTAACTTAACTATATATGGAGTCCGGCTACTATAACACTAGTGTCATTCCAAACTAAATAACACCACATCTTAAACCATTGGATCTACTTCAATATTTGTGCAAGACACTAGTGTTATTCCAGCTCTATCTTGTGCACGAATATTGAAGTAGATCCAATGGTTTAAGATGTGGTGTTATTTAGTTTGAAATGACACTAGTGTTATAGTAGCCGGACTCCTATATATGTACTTACTTTCAAGCCTCAAAGTCTATATATGCTATTTCAATTCTAAAGATTAGATTGCACAAATTAATATTACGGCTACAACAACTATATATACTTGACCTTATTATTACTGATTATAGTGATTATTGCTTATCTATATATATATATATGCTACATACTTTATTTTCTCATTTTTGTTTATAATTTCTAAGACTTATTGGTCCATATATTAAGAATTTGTTATTTGCAATCCAAAATGAAAAATAGGGATTTCTTTTAATCAAAATATATGGGTCAGCAGAGGAAAATGGTTAGTGTAAAGTTTGGATCTAAGCTGAAATAATTAACGTGTAAAGATTATATATGGTCTTATTTCTCTTAGTCCGTATCAATCAAAAAAGAAAATTATCTTCAGTTTATTTGAAAATTAGTCGGTATTAATTAGATTTCATATTGTCTTAATTAATTATGTAGTGAAATTATTTACTTATTCGTCTTGTAAATTGTTTATTTATAATATTGGAGGGTTTACAGGAGATAAAATTAGTAAGAGAAAAACGTAATTAATATTTATGTTCGAACCAATCAGTTAGTTAATTAATATTTATGTTCGAAAAGAAACCTATAATTAATTAATTTATTAATTAATTGCACCGATCGATGAGCAAGTCCACCTGAAATTGAATAATTGATGACAGATGTCAGTTCGATCACCCGACCAGCAATAAACCTTTCTCAATCACCTCCTAATAGTTGGGATTAATTAATGGTCAAACTGTACTGTTAATTTATACTTGGCAAGTATATATAGCATGATATGCTTGTTTAATTGGTTGATAATATGATATAGGAGGGGGGAGATTAAAAGGGAATAGTTATTCTTGGGTGGCGCCGGCATGGTGTCATTTCGGGAATAAAAGAATTAGAAGCGGTCGGGTCAAAACGGACGGCCGTGATTTGATGCAATGTAGCTGTATCTTTCGAGGAAGCATTCCGACTTTTAATTATTTATTCTCTTTTCATTTTTCATGTTTTTTTTTTATCTAAAGAGGGAAGATATTTAAAAAGTGCATATAAGACTAGGGCTGGGCAAAATTGCTCGAACTCGCAACTCGTTCGTAACTCGCTCATTTACAGCTCGTTTTAACTCGCTCATTTACAACTCGAGTTAGTTCCAACTCGAGTTGGCTGACTCGTTTAATAAATGAGCTGAGTTTGAGCTGATCCCAACTCGCTCATTTATAACTCAAGTTACATAAAGTTACACAGTTTGGACACAAAAAATCTTAGAATAACCAAAACCAAACCCAAACTCGGCTCAAACTCAGCTCAAACTCGTTTATAACTTGTGTTGTATTGATTTAACTGGTTAAACGAGTTTATAAACGAGTTGTGAGCCAACTCGAGTTGATAATGAGTTGAGTTCGAGTTGGCTCTACAGCTCGTTATTACCATTCCAACTCGAGTTGACTCGCTCATTTATTTAATGAGCTGAGTTCGAGTTGAAGGTAACTCGCTCAAACTCGGCTCATTTACAGCCCTATATAAGACCAACACAAAAGAAATTAAAAATAAGGATGTCAAATTGGAAGTCAAAATTTATGTAGTGTAGTGCAAATTAATTGATCAATCTCTACTGAATTATTAGCCCTCCATGGCTATTAGGCCTAACGTCCCTAAAACACAAATTAAGTAGCGCAAGTAAACGCAATCAAGTAATATATATATTAAAGGAGTCCATTTACATATATATCCACTATATTTTGCGTTCTTTTTACCTAAAAGAAAAAAAAAATTACAATAGGCTTATGTTTAGAAGAAAAAAAATGAATAAACAGATCGATCTTATGCATATTTGAAACTACATGCGGATATAATTTTAATTAATTATACTCAAACCTCAAAACAGCGATCAATTCATGACATGATATGATTTATGATCTTTTGCAATTTAAATTATAATAACTCTCAAAGTAATTAGTTAGTTTTAATTAGTAGCCATAATATGGTGAGGAATATGATAAAAAGGAAGTTGCATGTGAGTCTTCTTCATCATTAAAAGAAAAATATATATATATTTTAATGGAGCGGTTAGTTTTTTGTTTCTTAAAAGTAGAGGTAGCTTGGTTGGTCCAATCCCATCTCATGGCATCTCGATCAATAATTAGTTAATGTTGACGAATTAGTGTTAGGTGGATGCTGTCTTCATCGATCTATTGAGTGTATAGTCAATAGTGTGAGCATGCGCTAATTAACTAAGTTCTCCGATATATATAATTATTACTTAATTGTTGCTTAATTAGTTCGAGTCAAATTGAGGCATACATTAATTGGAAATTGCTGATTGTTGTTGATTGTCGTTTTCCTCAATTTGTAGTTTTAGCTAAGACCGATCTTGGCTGGATTTTGTTCCTAGCTCATTCTATCCTACCTTAATTGAATCTTGATTAAGACCAAGCTAGCTATATATTAATTTGGCTTTATCTCTTCATTCTGCGCTGCAACTTTTTTGCTTTAGTTAACCAAATAATTGATGTCCAAACAACCAGATAGACACAATCCTTTTTTATGGCCCACGATATATATTCTCTAATAATTAATTTTGCGGACATATATTAATTAAGAGCAAGAATCAAGTTACAACAAATTTGAGTTACCACAAAGTTACATCAACCATTTTTTTTATTTTCAAAGTCCAAATCGTCGATCCAAACCGTTCAACATGATTATCTAAATAAAATGTGCTTGCAGATCAAATTTTATATTTTTTTTTGAATTTTTTTACTATTTATTAAGATGGGTACAAAATTCAATGGTCTGAATATGACTATTTTTTGTAAAATACTTAATAAATAGTAAAACAATTCAAAAAAAATATAAAATTTGATATGTAAGCACATTTTATTGTGGAGATTATGTTGAACGGTTTGGATCAACAATTTGAACTTTGAAAATGAAAGAAATGGTTGTTGTAACTCAAATTTGTTGTAACTTGATCCCTCCTCATTAATTAATTGAAGGCACTAGACACAATTACGTACTATATATGATGCTCGATCACAATTTGCATGCAGTAAAGTAAATATAAATGAGGAATTAATTATACACCTTGGAAATTAATATCCCTCTTTTGAAAAAATATAATTAAAACCATCAATTAACCATACTCGATCGATCTTAAAGAGGCATCTTAATTAATTAAGAGTATTTGTAATCTTTACATTCTACATGATATTTAATTGTAAGTTGAGAGGTAGACATTGTAGGTCGTGCAAATTGTCTTACTTATATAATTAATTATTTCATTAGGGCTTTATTTATGGATAATGAAGCTGAAGCTGGTTATATAATTAATCTTTATGGTTTTTAATGGTGATTCTGTTGCATGGTTGATTTGAATTATAAATAAAATGTAATGTTATATATATCTTCAAGTAGAAGTCACTTGAATTAATCGAAGCATGAGTTGTTTTTATACCAGCTCAAAACGCATCTCTCCTAGATCACTGTCTGAAAAATAGACTACAGTTTGTTAAGCTAGCTTATGTCTCTGTTCCACAGTTAATTTGTTAAAAAGCTGAAATTTACTTTTTTTTTTTTTCATAATTCCAATTATTAATGGCCACTTTCTTTCTTTACATCGAAAAAAGGGATGGGAATAAGTTGTCACTCCGGCTCTTACATCAATTAAAAAGAAGAAAACTGAATCTCATGTTCGATCACATATATATGGGAAGGAAAATATATACTTGATTCATCCATCCATTCATAATATAAACAAGAGGAGGGTTCAAATGCCTCCATTTTTCATGCCTCCATCATGCCTCTATATTTAAAAACTTTAATAACTCAAAATTTAAAACTTAAAAGTCAAAATAAAATTGTTGGATATGATCTACATCATTTTATCTATGTGCTCATAAAAAATTATCACATTTTGATTTTGTTTTTATGTGAATCAATAAGTTAAAAAATCAACGTCTAGATATTATCTACATTAGTATGTTTTTTATAAGCTCTTCATGACAACCAAAACAAAATTGAAATGTTATAATTTTTTACACGTGCATAAATAAAATGATGTAGATCATATCCAACGGTTTTATTTTGACTTTTAAGTTTTAAATTTTGAGTTATTAAAGTTTTTAAAAATGGAGGCATGGTGGAGGCACAAAAAATGAATGCATTTGAACCCCCTCTATAAACAAACGGTTATAATTGAAGTATGGAGATTGGGTTCCAAAAAGAAGCCAGTAAAATAAAATTTTGGTGATTTATTAATCTTTTCAAATAATTTAGACCATCAGATTTAAAAGAGTAGATTAATTAGATCTAGTAGGAGGTTCTTGTAATAATTTCCATTCAGAATTTTGGGAGGTCCGTAAGAAACGAGATCCAGTGCTTGCTTTTCTCCTGCTTTTCCCCTGCTTGCCTCTCTATCTCTCTCCTCGTCCTCTCTCTCCCACGTGACTCTCTCTCTCTCTTCTCTTTTTTTAGAGAGATACAGAGAGAAAGAGACGAGCAGGGAGCTGCTTTTCTATCAAGAAAAGCAGCGGATGCTCACTCGGTCCGTAATGACCTCTACATTCTCGGAAGTTTCTTGAGAAAATATTTTTATATAGTATTGTTCAGGGGAGTGGTTGTTAAGGAAAGCTAAAGGTGCATAGGGATCATAATAATGTATTTATGTACTTCCATTTACTCGCTCGCCACCTAACATTGTGGTTCAATTCCCCGACATTTTTATTAATATCCAAAGTTTAATATAAATTATTATTTATGTCCAAATTCTCAGGTTTTCGTCAAAAATGTCCAAGCCGGCCATAAAATGGCCGGTTTACTCCTTTTTTTTTTTTTTGTTAGAGACACTATAAAGAACAAGATAATGAAATCTAACACTGAAATTTAAATTTTTTTGTTTAAATTATTTGTTAGATTACTTCTTTTGATATATAATTAACATATTTATACTAAAATACACTAAATTACTTGAAATTATGTTGAATTATACTATATTAATTTAAATTACACTAAAATTACGCTAAATTACATATAAATAGGGACGATATCTTCGTTGAAAAGACGAAAAACGACGACGAAACTTAAACGGCCATAAAACGGCTCTCGAGTGTCCGATTTCAGCAAATGACCACTTTTCGGAAAGCTTGCGAAAATACGCATGCGTTTGTACTGGAGATGCCCCATTCCAAAATTCAGAATTACCAAAAAACTAAGAAAAGAGTCTCAAAACTTAATTTGAAGTTTCCGATTAAGATTTTCATTTCTATTATTCAATCCAAGTAGCTCAATAAATTAGTTACATAATGCACTTGTAGAATATCAATTTTTACTATTTTCCGAACTTTTTTACTATTTTCTGTGATTTATGAAAGATGAGCAAAATCGGTCTACTTTAGCGTAATTTTGTGTAGTTTAGCGTAATTTATCGTATTTCAGCATAATTAGCGAGTTATTGTAATTTAACGTAATTTAGTGTAATTCAACATAATTTATTGTAACATAGTGTAATTCAACATAATTTCAAGTAATCTAGCGTATTTTAGTATAAATATGCTAATTATATATCAAAAGAAGTACTTTAACAAATAATTTAAACAAAAAATCAAATTTTCAGTGTTAGATTTCAAAATTTTGATCTTCATAGTGTCTCTCTAAAAAAAAAAGAAAAAAAAATAATTGGTTAAATGGTTTATATATATATTTGAATCTCGTCCACAAAAAATAATATTTTAATCACTAGATCAAAAGCTGATGTTTAAAAATAAACTGAATTTTATATGTAATAGATAACTAAAATTCAAAGAGTTATTAATTCAATTAGGAACTTTTATACGTCATATTAAAACCAAAAACAAACGGCAAACACTAAAATGTATGGTTTTGTCGAACATAATAGGAGAAAAATTATCTTGAAATAATGGAAATCATGTACCTTTAATGAACTAATTGGTTAAATGGTTTATTTTAAATTATTTGATACAAAGAACAACAGTTTGCCACGGCCGCTCGGGAGTAGTTGTCAAGCAAAGCAAAGTATGCATAGGGATCATAACACGTTGAATTAAATAATTAATGAACCTAGCTAGTTCTGTTATTCTTTTTGGAATTCATTTTAGTAATATTATTTTACTTCATTCATCCCTAAAATCATTCCTCCTCGTGGAAGAATAAGCAACGTTATAAGTGGGGTGGTGAATATATAATTCCCTTTTTTTTTTATTACTTAGGGATCGATGATATGCACATAACTGTGCGCGCGTGTGGGGGAATGTAAGATGGTTGCTTAACGGTCTTTGCATATGTTTTGGGAAAAACAAACATTTTCCTAGAATCCTTTATGTTCAATTTCATTGTAGTTAATACTTTTTATGTTTAATTATTTGACATCTTATTAAAGCGTCAAATAAGAGTCTACAATAACAACTGTTCAGTTCATTCACTACTACAAAAAAATACTTCACCGTCGGTTGAAATCGCAATATGCAATCGACATCTAAACCGATAGTTATCGCTCTGATAGGAAAGGTATACACATATGCCATCGGCTCAAAACAGATGGCTTTAATCACTTATGCCAACGGAAACGCACGATCGATCAGACGGTGTTGACTACCCAACTCCATCTCTTTCGTTTTGCAACCGATGTTATTAACGCTGTCTGTTGGATTTTAACAGCTGATTGCAAAAGTGTCTTACACCATCTGTTTTGTTAAAGTTAGCGTTGGCAGGTCCTGGTTTGTCATCTGTCATTAATTTTGAGCCGATGGTGATGTATATAATTATTATGTTTTATTATTAATTCTTGTATGGTTATGTTTCAAAGAAATGGAACAAACTAACCTTCAACTAATAAAATATTTTTTGAAAATTAAATCATGTTTTAATCCCAAGTGTAAGGCAGTGTAAAAATGAACATGTGACAGTAGACTTGAGTTGTTGTTTAAATTCTTTTGCAAAACACATCTTATTCAAATGGAGTTTGTATAAGAAATTAAATAACAATGCACTGTCACATATCTTTCATACACCGCCAAAAATTTGGAATTAAAATATAATTTAATTTTAAGAACATGTTTTATCTGTTAAAAGTTAGTTTTTCTATTTCTTTCTAACCTAACAAAAAAAATAAGTTTTTGTAAAGTGTCAAATAAAACATAATACCCTAAGAAAATTAAAAGAAAAAGAAATGAGTCACAAGCTGTCCAACATCTATGCAAATACTTTTTGAAAATTAAATCATGTTTTAAACTCAAGTTTAAGGCAGTGTAAAATAGACACGTGACAGTGGACTTACGCTGTTGTTTAAACTCTTTCGCAAATCACAACTTAATTCAAAGAGGGTTTGTGTAAGGAATTAAACAACAATGCACTATCACGTACCTTTCATACACTGTCGAAAACTTGGGTTTGAAACATGATTTAAAATTTCAGAACATGTTTTGCATGTTATTGGACAGCTTGTGACCCATCTCATTTAACAACTACAAAGTAATCCACTACTTCACATGACATAACAACACAACAATTAAAAAACAGATCACAAGCATCAACACACAAAGTACAATTAATACTACTAGCTATTTATTGATAATCGAAGATACTTCTGCTTCATTTCGATATCTGCAACTTGTCTATAAGGTTGCATATGAGAATTTAAACTTGCGTTACTTAAATTGACAGTGTTGTCGCACCAATCCATCCATTGATTGTGTTCTGGACATGTATAAAATTTCCTTTCCGAATTCTTTTTGGTCATATAAGGCTTAAGACATCTATTGCAATAAGGATCTGATAAGTAACGACTATTTTGGCTACTCATTTCGTCAATACAAAATAAAAAATAACATTAAATAACTAAATTTAACTAAACCCTAGTTTAAATATACCCTATTTTAAGCAAACCATACAAAATAACGATTAAAATAAACAGAAAATAAAGGAGAGAAGAGAAATCTAGTATACAAATGACGCCGGGAGAGGAATGCTAGCTTTTTAATCTGTCGATGTTGGGAAGTTGATTTTCACAGTGAACTAGTGTTTGGGGATATCAAGGGTTTGGGGATAATCGATCTAGGGTTTACTGAAATATATATAACATCACCACCATCAGTTCAATATATGGAGCGTGTATACTAAAACCGAGATTCTAATTATTTAAGGCGTTGCCTCTGAGAATATATGTCATTGGTTCAATATAGTAACGAGTTGTTATTGCTTTGTACTGACACCAATGGCTCATGTAACACAATAGATGGTAAAAGTCACCCCCTCAATGCCATCGTCCATTGAACCAAAACAATGTTGCAGAGTCACTCAATACTAATTATACTTAAAATTTAACCAATGGCAAAGGAGAAGGGGCATCAACGCTATTGGTTGATTAGACCGAACAGTCAGTAAAAAGTTCAAAGTAATTAGAGCGCTGGCTCTAGTTACATACACCATCGATACCGAAGGACACCTGATAGTAATGGGGCAATTGTAAATGTGTTTTTTGTAGTAATTATTTGAATGATCATGTATCGTCGGATGTTAATTAATTTAAAACTTGACAGTGCCCTATCAAGATTTCAATAAAAGAAAATGAAGCTTGTATCAGCTTTTGGTCCAATTCAAAATTATGTAGTCGCCTATCAGAAACCTTTAAATTTAACTATAAATATTGAAGAAGTTATTAATAGGCGTTGAAATTATTTTGAATTAAATTTGGTGTCAGCCATATGACCTCGACCATCTGATGATAAGAAACATGTTTGGAATTAAAAAATAATAATTTGAACATTTTCTGATAGAAATATCAAATGTAGTGGTGTTAGTCTACATGATTAACCCGACCTATCCGGCAGATCTGACTCGAAAATTTGTGAATTTATAATTTAATTTGATTAGGTACAGATTTAATTTTGAGTAATATCCAACAAATATAATTTGGATATGAACTTGTAAGAAAAAAAAAAAAAACTGAGTAAAACCTGACCCTGACTGTACTTGTATGTTATTTTCTTAAAATAGGTAAAAGTATTGGAGTAGCTACATTAATTTGTGTCATTCAAAAAAAAAAAAAAATTATATTTTGAACTTTAATTTGTTTTACCTACAGATGTCACTCCTTAAATGGCACAAATACAATTGGAGGAAGAGCTAGGGGCAATGGTACAAAGACCAGAGATCGAATGATCGATGCATGGGCCAGGATAATGATGTTAATTTTATTATATATGATGTTTTGCTACGTGGTTCTTGTTCCTTGTTTTGGGTAGTTGCATGTTTTTGTTGTTATTAGATTTAGAATTTGGATACAAGCTAAACTGTTGGAGCATACTTTTTTACTCACTAAATTCTTTTTTAGTTTCAATCAAATATGGTGGCTGGTGACTTTTCAAAAAATAAATTTTTTAAATAACTCTCTTTAATCTTTCTTGTCTTGACCTTTCATTCATCACCTGTTTTAGAGAAATATAAAGGATTGCCTGAGAATAGGAGAGAACTATTTATTCCGAAAAATTGAATTGGCATGAACTGACATTAGAAATTTCAATTTTTGTGGAGAACTTTTTATTCCGAATATCTCATCACATGGTCTTTCGTACAAAAAGTGTTGCCATTTGTCACTAAATTAAAGATTAATTCCCTTTCTTTTAGGTTGACAGTGGCTACGAACAAATATATTGATAAGACCGAAGACTGATTCTTATATATCATATTGTTGTACTAAAGAAGGGGCTAGTTCCATTCATATTTTTAGATCTATTAGTTTTTTAGTTTAATTGAAACACAAAATAAAAATTCTCCATAATTATGGTTTATTAACCTGATTTTATTTTTGCCTTTTTTTATTAATATCCAAAAAAAATAAATTAGCAAATCTGTCCTCACCTCAAATTTTTTATTAAAACTACCCTAACCGTCCCACTGTGGGGTAGTCCATTGTTCATAGCAGACCGCCCCCAAGTGGGGCGGTCCACTGTCTCTACCAAACCTCCCCCCAGTGGGACGGTCGGCTATAAAACTCCTATATTAGAGAGTTTTCTATCTCCTGTCACTCACAAAGTCATTCTAACTTAGCTGAAAGAGAAAGATGAAGAAGAGGAAGAAAGAGAGGCGATTTTGTAAAAATTTTGGGCGATTTTGGGTGATTTTGGGCAACAGTAGAGGTATATTTAATTAATTTAATTTAATTTAATTTAATTTTTTAACTAATTTTAAACAATAGCTATCAAACTGAAAAATATTAGTTGCACTGTATGTGGGTGAAAAGTTTACCCGGGGTGTGGAGAGAGCACAGTACACTAAGGAGGCAGCCTATGGCTTCGAGGTGAATGAAAATACCTCATTTGTTGCACTGAAGGGAATGGTGTACGAAAAAACTGGTGTAAACCCCAACCGTTATGATGTAGATTTAGTTACTCGGATTAACACAATAAGAGGGTAATACCTTACTATACCAGGTATCCAATAACAGATGAGACGTTATGGAGGAGTATTTACAATACTTTTCAATCACAAGGTACCCCGGTAATGGACTTATATCCCAGAAGAGTTCTGCGTGAACCCGTTGTTGGAACTTCTAGGGAAAATACAGATTATGACAACCCGCGTCACTCGAGTTATGACAACTCGGGGTATAACAACCCCCGCCGCTTTAGTTATGACAACCCCACCCCTCGATGTATGACAACCCCCGCCATTCGAGTTATGACAACCCCGCCACTCGACTTATGAACCGTACGTACCACCCATTTATGACAATTATGTACCTGATTATACCACTGATCATAACATGGACGATTATACCACCGAGCTACCACCACCACCTCCTCCTGAAACAGCAATCCATCCCAGATTTCCATATGTACCACCATCAATACCTATATTGGCACCCGTTGTTATCCGGAGTGATATTGACCTTGATGAGAGATCAATGCCATACCAGAAAAGGATTTGGGCACAGGTGATGAATGGGATGGGAATTGGGATTCTGATCACTTATCAGATGGTGATAGAGATTATTTACCTAGAGAAGACAGATTTCTGATTAGATGTCAGACAGATAGGCATCCGTGCTCCATATTCAACGATACCACTGGTTTGAAGAGGCAGTCATAGGTTGGTTTGGAAAGTGTGTCATATACAATTCGGAGCTTGCTTCGCGCAGATTTATACCAACTTAGATGAACTTATAAAGAAAATCAATGAGGTTCATGTTCACGGCAACTGGGAGTGTAGAGTACAAAAAAGAGACCGAAAAAGGTTAGTTATGGTTTGTAAGGACGCACCGCATTGCGATTTTCGTCTTTATGCAACCCCTGTGGGTAAGGAGGAGGCATGGATTATTAAGAAGTGTGAACCACCTCATACATGCAAGTCTGTGTCGTCAAGGACAGACCATGCATAACTTACGGCTTCACTTATTACCAATGTAATTGAGAATGGCGTTAAGGAAGACCCATCGATGAGCATTAAGGAGGTCGTTATACATGTCAGACGCGTTTACAAACATGTCACCCCAAAATACAACAGGTTGTGGAGAGGGCGTGAACTTGCGATCTGTCGAATGTTCGGTAGTTGGCATGGTTTATACAACTTGCTTGCACAATTGCTCCGGCTATAACAAGTACAAATCCCAACACAAAGTATGAATGTTGAAATCTGAGCATAGATGATGTCGATGGCGCGTTGCAATTCAAGGTTATAGCATTGGCTTTTGGTCCATGTATTCAAGTTGTGTCATATATTATACCGGTCACCAGTATAGATGCATGCTTCCTGTCTGACCGTTACGAGAGGAGACTATTGATAGCATGTGCATATGATGTTGAAAACCAGTTGTTGCCTTTGGCCTTTGCAATTGTTGAGAAGGAGAATGGTGAAAATTGGAGATTTTTCATGAGCATTTTACGAGAGAAGTGGTTGGCGACGGGTTCTTTTGTGTCACATCAGATCAGCACAAAGGAATCAAATATGTTTTTGATCGCATAGATTACTAGGTGGTCGACAGCGAACGGCGACTGTGTGCACAGGCTGTGTATGCAACACGTTGCAGACAACCTAAACAAGAATACCGGATAAGAAAAATGGGTTGCAAATACATCCAAAATTGATTGCAGGAGGAAGAAGCCGAAAAGGGTGGAAGAGATACAGAGAGCTTGCCAAAGTATGTATATTTTTATTTTGATATTTGACATATTGTAGATGAAATTTTTCTGAATTATTTACTTATATTTTCTCATTTAAAATTGTATTTTTTTTGTAGTATTGTCCAAAGGCAAATGCGTACTTACTCAAGGTGGGCAAAAATAATCCCAGAGATCTTGCTGAGCCACCCGTATATGAGAAAATATTTCAAGCTCGTGATGGAGGTTACCGATGGAGAATTATGACCACAAATTAGTCCTTGAATAATGTTTTCAAGCAGAGCCGGATGTTGCCATGTGGCAACAATTGTAGAGGACACCTTCTACAAGTTAAATGCTTGGTTTGTTTAATGGCGTGTTAAAGCCCTCGAATTACTTACCAGGAATCAAACGTTTTCAATAAGGGTGGAGGAAAAACTAAGGAAACATAGGGAGAAAGGTTCAGTTATGAAAGTTGTCCCGTACGGGGGTAACATATTGGAATTCAAAGTGCACTGTCCAGGTGAGTACGCTTCAATTGGCCGTAGACCGAATGAGACTATGGAGTTTGTGAAAATGATGTTCAAGTATGTTGTTATTTTTGGACCTGACAATAATGTAACCTGTAGTTGCCAAGAAATCCAATTAGCTCACCTACCTTGTTCTCATGTTATGGCGGTGTGCCGAGAGAAAAACTTCTCTGAGGATGATTATATCGCAGACATGTACTGTACCGAGTACCTGCGAGTACTTGAGTGCATCTTTCTATCCTTATCCCAACCAGCATACGTGGCCGGCCTATGGTGGGGATAGAATCATGTCCGCAAAGGGGTGGATCAGGTTAGAGAGAAGACCCCACAAGCGTGCTGTAATGACCATGGACCAGATGGAAGATAGGCGAATGGGACATCAGGCTCGCTGTTCAACTTCTGACAGGCAGCAAATAGGTACATTTGATTTTATATTTTATGATTTCAATATCATACCATGTTTGTTGAACTATAATGCAATGCATATGCCATTAACGAAGCCAATGAAAGAGAAAATGCTAGAGTTGTTGTTGAGACGGTAGTAGCCAGCGCACTCAGGAAAGCCCAGGAACCGGTAGTAGCCATGGAGAGACATCCGGTAGTGTCGCACAACCATCTGCAAACAGACCCAGAACTCGTCGACTGAGTTTGTTCGGACATCGTTGTTGATTACCAAGTTTTGTTAAATTATGTTGTGACCTATTTTAATTGGTAGTTTGTGAACTATTTAATTTTTTATTTATCTCGATTATTTTATATGCTTTAGTTTTGTTATTTCATTACTTAATTACATATACAAAAATTGACAACATAAAATATAAACAAACACAAAATTGATGAAATAAAGTCTACAACATAAATTCTTAATAGGTAGTACTACTTCTTACAACGGGCCTTGAAAGTACATGAAACAAAGTCATCATCGGATTTTGCCGAATCTGGATCAGTCACAGCAGACGAAGTGGTAGCCTTATCAGTACACGGAACAAACTCACCGTTCGATGCTGGAGGCTCTGGATCAACCTTCTTCTTTTTTAAACCAAAGCCGTAGGAGTTTTTCACGAAGTCATCGTCTGAAATTTCATACCGAATAGGCCATCTAATCATTCCTCCATCGTACATACAAGACATTTTTGGGGATCACGACAATAACAGTTGTTCTTTTTTCTCTCATTTTTACCTCGATCACTAATTGACCCTCCTTTCACTACGCCACGATCTCGGTTGCTCTCTTTCGTACCTCGATTGTTACTATCCATCCTTCTCGCCTTAAATATACCTCTACTATTGCCTGAAATCACCTCAAAATCGTCCAAAATCGCCACAAAATCGCCTCTCTTTCTTCCTCTTCTTTCTCTTTCTCTTTCAGCTAAGTTAGAATAGATTTGTGAGTAGCAGGAGAGAGAAAACTCTCTAATATAGAAATTTTATAGCGGACCGCCCCACTAGGGAGCGGTTTGGTAGAGGCAGTGGACCTCCCCACAGTGGGGCGGTTAGAGTAGTTTTAATAAAAAAATTGAGGTGAGGGAAAATTTGTTAATTTTTTTATTTGGTATTAATACAAAAAAACGGTTATTTTTGTGTGTTTACACGTATATATAAATTTATTAGATCGATTATACGTGGTACATCCTCTATAAAATTAGGATAAGACAAGTATACAAGTAAAACTAAATTTTAGTAAGTATTTCCTATACTAAAAGTTATGTCTTGTAATATAATATTTGCAATCGATGCACCAATCATGCAGTTTGAAAAGGCAGTACACGGTCGTGTCTTACGTTGATAACACGAGAGTTACATGCAACTTGTGGAAATTCATAGCACTATAGCTAGCGTACAAATATACGTGTCATTATTGCATCCGTCCTCTTATCGGCCACATTAATTAAGCTTATCTAGCTATCATGTGAAACCTTTCCAAGCAAGCTAATTGTAGAGAGAGAGAGAGAGAGAGAGAGAGAGAGGAATAGAGGATGCATATATGGCCGCCTGTCCTTGCAAACTGTGGGCTTTCTAATTGCCTAAATTTTAAGCAAAGGCGAGCAAATTTGACCAAGCAAGAACCAAACCAACTGGTCAATCAATTTCGGACAGGTGTGGACAGGTTTCTCATCAAATCAAATCACCCCTTGCTAGCTATATATAGTACATTTTTATCATGAGAAAATTTGAAGTTCTAATATATATTCAACCCTTTTTTCTTTCATGGGAAATTCAAGTTTCTGATTTGTCTAAAAATTAAAAAACTTCGTAATTATGTGATTCAAACGTTTAATTGATTGATTAACAAAAATAGTTGTATTACTGCCATCTCGATTGTATCACTAACTGTTCATTAAATTTAATTTTCCTCAAAATTGTCGGCGTTCATTGGTTGAACTAAGAGAGCAAGAGTAAAATGTGTCTATCCACCCTTTTTTTTTTTTTTTTTTCTTTTTCTTTTGCATCTACCCCGGAGCAGACTAAAAATTATATTCTCCAATGTTTCGCGACAAAAATTATAATTGAAGGCATATTTATGGGATTTTGGGTCACCGCAGTGAAGTGCCATTTAATTAATTCCTCATCCCTTTCATTTCCGAGCAATTAATTGCTTTAAGAAATGGGGATACTTTTCAACAACGTTATTATTCAACCTTATTCTCTTCTCATTCACATGTTGACACGTTTTGCAAATTAAGAACATGCTCTACAAATTAAGTGATGAGTAGCCATCAAGAGACAAATTAAAATGTGAGTACTGTTTGACTATAAAGATACACACAGCAAGGGAAAAGAAAAACTGAAATTAATACTAACGACCAATTTAAAGCATTAATTAATTAGTCATCCTTAGTTTTATTTTAGACTCTATAACAGATATAATCATGCATGCATTAATATTATGTTCTTTTTGTGGGAAAACAAACAGAAAATTAATGACACTTCAGACTGTTCATAACAAATTAAATAATTTTGAAACATGGTAATCAATGAAATGCTTATTCAAATAAAAATTTAAAATTATAAATATATCTTAATTAATGATTTAGATAAATCAGGTACCAAAGTAATTAAGGATGTTGTTTAGTCATCTGCCAAGCGGTTTAATTATCTCAACTACAAATAACATATATATTTAAGATATCAATTTTTAATATTTTATTAAATATTTTGAGAATAAAATGAGGGCTAGAGTTCTCAACTCACCTGTAATGCATGCATATACTGAATTTTGAACATACAAACTCCTAGGTACGTATAGAAGATAATGTTTTAGTCCGCTAGACGTGGTTTTCTAGCTACATCCGTGTTAATTTTTTATAGATCGATCTTATTGATAAATAAGTTGTCTAAATTTATAATCTTCTAATTAGTTTAATTGTTAATATAGAGGCCGGGTGGAAGAACGATTTGAGTAAAATTCAGAGAAAGAATGATTTGGGGATTTGGGAGCGAATGTTGCTTAACGGCGCCATTTGGCTTGTTGGCGCATTCAGCATTCCCTTCATCTTTTCTTTTCATGGTTGTGACTTGTATAATAATAATAATAATACCCCTGCATAGGCGCTTGTGCTGCATTTATAATTTATATATAGCACATGATCCGGTGCTAGTTAAAGAGCCTTAAACGCCAAGCCAACATCCCCTAACATTCTGCATTATTCTTATTAATTATTATTAATATACCAGAGACATGCATGAATTATAATTAATAATGATGCATTGCATGTTGTAATAGCCTCATGGTTAATTAATAACTGAGGACGGTTCAAATTAATGCCTCCATTTTTTTGCCTCTATTATGCCTTCATTTTTAAAAACTTTAATAACTCAAAATTTAAAACTTAAAAGTCAAAATAAAACCGTTGGATATGATCTACATCATTTTATCTATGTACATGTAAAAAATTATGACATTTCAATTTTGTTTTTATGTGAATCAATAAGTTGAAAAATCAACGTTTAAAAATTATCCACATTAGTACATTTTTTACAAGTTCTTGATGATAACCAAAATAAAATTGAAATGTCATAACTTTTTGCACATGCATAGATGAAATGATGTAGATCATATCCAACGGTTTTATTTTGATTTTAAATTTTTAAATTTTAATTTATTAAAGTTTTTAAAAATGAAAGCATAGTGGTCACAAAAAATGGAGGCATTTGAATGTTAATTTATTAAAGTTTTTATAACAGATACTCTGGATACTCTGGATATCCTCAAAAAGGAAGGCCCCATAATGTAAGCTAAAGAATGTTAAATTAAAGTATACATAAAGCCCAATTCCGGAATGGTGAAAATAGTTAATCCCCAATCATTCTAGAATGCTATGAACTAGTTCTTTTTATTTTTTGAAGAATAATGGATATTTTCACCGATTTCATTAGAAATCATATGAACCTGATTGGTATCTAAAATAGATCCAAAATCAAAACATAAGAGTCACTTACATCAAAATTTACATAAGTTTGAGAAAACTAACTAAAACATCATTAAGAACATATCTAAACAAACTAAACAAGCACAATAATAACATAACCTAATGGATTACAGCAGCCTATAAACTAAACAACCCAAAAACAGACTAGTTCTTTTTATATGCATGCGTTTACCATTGTTTGAAGACTTTTTACAGCATGTTTAGGAATATTATTTATTAAAATCTAAATCGCTAGGGGTAATTGACATATTTGAATATTTTTTTTCTTCAGTGCTTTTATGCTACCACTTAATTTGAACTTTGTTTCGTTTTGTTTCTATATATCATTAAAGTTGCCAAGAATAAATGCAGGAGCTTGAGTAATTCTGAAGTGATCTCTGCATGCTCCAATTAAATATCAAACAATAAAAAATATTTGTTTGTGGTTTGATTTGATCAATAGCAAATAATGAGAATTTTGATAGATCATACCAATAGCACACGATCATGTTCAACTCTATCTATAAAAGCTGTAAATATTAAACTTTCAGAGCGATACGGCTTCTAAAATCACTAAATAGGCTGCAATTTGCGATTTTTTTCAAAAAATATACAGCTTCGTTTCTAACATAGATATCAATCGACTAGAATCGGCATTCGAATTCCAACAGGAAACACCAAACCCACCAATCATATCTTGGCAAAGTCCCGCACCACACAGGACCACACAACCCAACCACAGAAAAATTGAATGGGCATCTCTGCCGTTCTGATTTAAAAATTTCTACTCATAATAGACCTGAAATACTCTCTCACTTTTCTCTGTGCGAAATTGTGATCATGGCATCATGCCCCCTTTGGGCCTCGTTAAAAATTTACTCATTTTGGGCTTGATCTATGTTGGGTCCATATGTCCCCGAATCAGCACATCAGCACTGAGCCAGAGAGGGCCCCCCAGGCCCCCACTCACCCGTTGGAGATGCGTCAGATTTCCTGAGACTAATCTGCATGAATTTGTTTTCCTCTTAATAAATCGGCTACACTTAGGTAATGGCTGAGATGAGTAAAGACGAATCCAAGAGTTTAACCTCCCAACCTCGAACTCAAGAGCACTTTGACAATGAGAATGGTGAAGGGAAGCCCCTAACATTAGAGGTGGAATCAGATTTTAATTTATGAGAGTCAAATGTAAATAGAATTAATTATATAAAATTTTACAGTATTCACTATATTTTACATTAAATTATATAGAAATTATATATAAATAAAAAAATTACAAAAATAGAGGTCAATTGATCCCAATTCATTGTGCATGTCTCCACCCCTGTCTAGCACCATGTGATGTGACTCGCTATAACAAGTACTTAGCTCACGTGAATCGTGCATGATGCACTACTCGGATCCCGCTCAAAACCCTACTGAAGAGAAGCTAAAAAAAATGAGCCCCAGAAACAAGTAGTCTCCCCTAGTTGTAGAATACAGAGTTTTGCATGTTTCTTGCCAAGACAGACCGAGAAGAGGCACGCCCAGACCCAGCAGATTAACAAAAAGGAACGTCCCACCACTGATAGAACACCTTAACAGATTGTGCATCCATCTAACAATTCAGAGCGCAAACCAAGAGTACTGAATGGGAAGAGTCGATCTGTAATTTTGTGTTCATCGGCATTGGAATCTACAGTGTTTTGTCTAAGATTAAATCTTATCATGATAAATTTAATGTTAAGGTGAAAATGTCTTTAGTTTATTGAAAGCATGCCTTGATTATTTGGGCCATGATATCAAAAATGTATTTTAGGCCTGAAAGTTCGTAATTTTTGTATTCTCATTTAAAATCAATTTAAATCATGCTATCGAGTCGATTTCATGATTATAAGTTAATAACTCTAACCCATTCTCGTTTTGAGCTGAATAGATCCACCAATTCTTTTATTCCAGTTAATAAGAGAGATGTTGAACTAAGAAATAAACCTAAAAGCTAAAAGAGGATATCATGAGCAATTGCAAGAATTGGGTTCATTGCTATTCCTGATATAGTAGATGCTATCACACATACAGTCATACTCAATTCGATGGAATTGGCTATCCGATATGCCGATAATTTTTATTAATATCCAAAATTAAATACAAATTAATAAATGGCAAATTCTGGAATGGACCAAAAAAATTTAGGACCGTCCATCTAGTCATGATCGAACGGTTCAGATATTTTGTAAGACTAAAACTCTCTGTTAAATTTAACGGAAATTTTTTTCAGAAGGGTAGAAGCGGTATTTAGATGCTCTCCGTTAACCCTTTCTTCCAACCATCCCCTACCACTGGGAGATGCAACCAATCTGTGACGCTACCACTCTGCCTCTTGTCTCGCCTCCCCGCCGTGCGACGCTAGCGATTGCTCATTGCCTCAAGCATCGTGAAAATCGGTGAGATTCAGCGGGAGTTTTATTTGGTAAAGGCAGGGCCAATTTAGCGACAACTCTTCATCCTCCTTTTCTGTCCACATATTTGACCTGCTTGACTATTGTTACGTCTAATTGATAAACCAAGTTAGCAAAGTAACTCTCCTTGTTCTCATTCAATCAATTTGGTATATACTAATTTTATGAAAATTGAAATTGGTTCTTTTTCTTAGACTTGAGGTTTATAAGAGTTCTGTTGTATCAGATTGTTTCTCACTATCTTGGTATCTTGGTTTTAGTCTGGATCGGTTTTATTTACTGGGTCAGGTTTCATGGTAGGATTTTGTGTCTTTAGGTTATTTTCAGTGTTATTGCGAGGGTTATATATTATTTTTTTTGGTGAAAATGCAAATAAGGGCGGAAAACTGGCAATTTTGCGATGTTTTTCTGTTACTTGTGGTGCGAATGTCATTTTTTTTTTTTTATATGTTTTTGTTTGACTTGAAAAGATGTGTTTCTTTTTTAACTATGGGAATTCTTTGTCGTACGTATTGTATTTATGGTGTTCATTTTTTTATTTTTTTTTGTATTCGAAGAAATATGAAGAAGAAACAGAGAAGCCCAACAGTGAAAGGAAAAGCCCATTTAAAATAAATTGCATATTATTTCTGTAGCTCCGGCTCCGTGTTATTCTGTCTTCTGGTCTCCTTCCATCACAAACCCTGATAAGTGATACTTCCCCCACGAGAACAACCAGACACCAACAAATATCAAATGATTTCAAATAATTATAAAAAAAAAAAAAAGGCCGACATGAGATATCCCTGAATAAACAGTTCAGAATAGAATATGCAATTACTTTACTTTGTTCACCCTGCTTTGAGTCTTTATAGGATCTTCATGTTGCAGAAGATTGAACCAGCCGTAGGTGCTCACACGCAAATTCTGAATCCGTCTATAAGGCTCTGAGCATACATATATATTTATAATTGAAATATTTCCAACTTGATGCCTTTTCACTTTGCCTGTGTAACTTTGTCTATACTGTATTTTAAATTTTACTTTTGCCTAACAGAAAATTTACTAAATCACATTGCTGCCTGAAAACCCACAAGCCCTAGTGCTTATCCTCTGAGACTGAGATATCTCAACTTTTGCGTGACCGACGTGTACGATGCTTATTCAGGGATAGCGCAGGTGCCAATATTATTTGTGCTGTGAGATTCGTGCAGTACATATTTGAATGGTTGAGATTTTCCAAAAAGAAAAACACTCAAAGTTTGAGATATCTCAGAGGATGCGAATTTCAAAAGCCCAAGTGTTAGTATGTATCAATCTGTAGACTGTCCGTACCAGATGGTACCGCCCATTTCTTTATTGAGATTTTTCTGTTTTTTTTTTTGTTTTTGTTTCCGTTGTCTTGTTCCTATGATATGATATGGATGCTCGATTAGAAGATGATATGCACGTTATTAACACAAATTTAACATGTTTTATTGGAAGGTTATAATAAATTGTCAGTATATATAATGGACGGATCCATGTTGGGTCCGGATCGTCTAAGATAACTTAAATTTTGAATTTATTTGGACTGTAGGATCAATCCAAGCTAACAAAAACTAAAAACCAACATTAAATCTTTAGAAATTGGTAGTCGCTACCAAATTTAATACAAAAAAAATCTTTAGAATTTTTCTCACTGAAAAATGGAAGGCTAAAGATCTATTTTTTTATTTTATTTTATTTTATGATATAGTACATCAATAAAAGAGTTGAGAGATTAATTGAGACCAGACTTTCCAGTTCGGATTCCAAAACCAAAATCAGACCTAGAAAATATGGAATTCAGATCCAGTGAAGTAACTCAATTTTTGGGTTTTAGATCAGGACTGTCCGATTTGAATCCTCAACAATCCATCCTGAAGTGGAGCGCACACATCCTGAGCGACAGATTCGAATCTCGAGACGATTTCGAGTGACGGATTCGAATCGGACGGTCCTGATCCAAAATCCAAAAATTGAGTTACTTTAGAGGATCCGAACCCGAAAATATGAATCCGGATTTGGGATCGAATGTGTTAACTGCTAAAAGTGTGATCCTTCTTAAAAAAAAAAAAAAAATCTTTTATTTGGTTTCGTGGGCTTTGACGAAACCAAAAAACCATCAAAAGTTTCGATCCATCCAATTAGTTTAAAACAATGATAATCATAATCACATCTTAACTTTGAACTCCAAATATAAGGCCCTGTTCGACGCACTAAGGGGAACGGGAATGGGCCTGGGAACATCAAATTTTTAAACTCATTTTTACTGTGTTCGTAGGCAAAAAAAATTCACTCTGAGTGAATTTTTTTTTCCCACAGCAACAGTATTTCGCCGAACAGGGCCTAAACGATGAAGTTTGTTTAAAATGATTGAAAATTATAAGTAATTGTTCACAAACTTTCATTTATTTTCATAATTGAATTTCGTATATTATTATTTTGAAATTTCTTGATTATATTATTATTTTCTTTTTGAAAATTTCCATGATATAATTATTACAGGGAATCTTGACAAAATAATTCAGAGTAATATAGTAATAATATTATAAGTTAAAAACAGTAATCATCATTTGCCTAATGCCTCAACTATGTAACTACATTGTAGCGAGCACCACAATATTCTAATTCGTTGCTTCATAACTTTCCACATAGAAGGTGCAACAAAAGATCCAACAACACAAAAAACAAAGTATGTTGTCGAGTGTTCAATCATTTATAGCATCGATATTATCCTTGGACCCGGTTCTAGCTCAATATCTCTCTCTTACATATGAATGTGCTCATCATGACAATTAATTTAATTAATTTTGTTATTTGAATCTTCAGTGATGTTAACAGCGACCATTCAAGAATCAAGACTCCTGTTGTACAGTTAAAAAGTTAAGGAGCTCAAGGATGCAATTGATTTTCAAGCAAGAGATGAGAAAATCCTATTTGGGAATGTGATTGATTAATAGTAGAATGTGTTAGGATCTGAATTCAGATCCTCCCAGTACCGTAAAAGAAAATCTTTTAGAATTAGAATTAGTCGATCCTGACAGTTCTTTTTACTTTGCACGAATCTTAAAGCACAAATAATACTGGCCCTACGCTATCTCAAATAAATACTGTTCTAAAGCCATTACGCAAAATAATGACCCCATCTTACACATACCTAATAGCGTTTAGGTATAGGATATTAATTTCAACTTAGGAGTTGTAAATATTTCTCTTTTTTTATTAATATATTTATTGGTGAATGGTGACAAATTGTCACCAACACCTAAAAAAAAGATAGTAGAATGTGTTAGAAAGAATGGTTTGTATTTTATTTTAGAAATATGTGAACATTTTGTAAAATCTTAATTTATACAAGATTTATGGTTATTTTTTAAGTCAAAATATAATTTTTGTAGTACATTTTTGAACCCTATCAAATCGCAACAATAATATTTGTTTTTTTATGACCTATATATGCATCCTAATTTTTTTGTAATTTGAAACCCCGTTAATCAAGGTTTCAAAATTTAAAAATCTAATTTATTTCTTTTGAATTGGTGATGGAAACTTATTCCAATTTATCTCTAAACCTGGTACACTAAGAGGTGTGTTGAATGTCTGACAAAGTGATAAAATGAACAAAAGGGTCCATAAGAATATGATCTCGCCGATGACGCAATGCAGAGTGTTGCCTTAGCCTTATAATCTTATTATTTAATCAAAATCAACATCTAAATTAAATCTTTAGAAAATTATATATGAAATTCCGTCAAATAGGAAAAACAGATTTCTCAAGTCTGTTCTTATATCTATATATATATATATATATTCTTTTCACAGAAAAATGAAAAGAAAAATAGCTATGTTTCCATCTCCACCTACATATATATATTCCTTTTTTTATTGCCGTTACATGATATGATACGCTTGATCCATTTTTTTAAAAACAATCTTATATTGCTATATACTCTGAATTAATTTGTCAAAAATTCCTACATTATTCAAAGGTCTTGTAATAATTATGTCATGACAAATTTCAAAAAATAAAAATATAATCATGCGCCTCATGTTCCATGCCTCAATCATGTCTTACATTCTTATCTCCGTTTTCAAAGTCCAAATAGTCAATCCGAATCGCTCAACATTATCTTCATATTAAAATTTGCTCGAAGACCAAATTTTGTATTTTTTTGAAATTATTCATCATTTTTTAGATAGATATCAAATTATTATTTTTCATAATATTATAGATCATCCAAATTCAGAATCATATTTTCCAGGTCTGATCTCTGTTAATCTTTAATTCTTCTATTGATGTACTATATCATAGAAAGAATAGATCCGTTTCTGTCTATTTTTCAAAGATTTTCACATGATAGATTTCTAAAGATTGATTCAATGTTGGTTTTATTTTTTATTGATTAAAAGTTATAGCTAATAAAGTGATACAATTATGCAAACATGTTTTTAAAAAAATGCCTTTTTGGTAACTTTTGAGGCCAATTTTGGTATAAGATGAAAAAAAAATCAACCTAGGAATTGACTCATCCAGCTATTGATTTTCCAACATATTGATCTTATCTTGTACTAAAAGTAAACATAATTAAATTTAACACATATACATTGCTTTCTTTTATATTAAACCAGATAAAAGATTCACTTTTATTATTTGAAAATGTAAAAATTAAATTACCAAATGATATTATTATGATGTATCACTAAATAAATGACCACTCTTCTTATAAATTTGCATTTTATTAATTTAACTTCCTAGCTCACATTTTTTGTAAGTATGTAAATGCTTTTAATGCTTGTTGAATACATTGTGTAAACAAGCACAAATTATGTATGAACCAATTTATATTATAACTTCTTAAATGCTTAATTTGAGCGCCACTTCAAGCTTCTGTTTAGGATTATAGTAAATTGAACACTACAATAGACTTGACATATGTTTTGATGTTATAAACTAAACGATTTTACATTTGCGTATTCTTTATTAGATTTTGGAGAAAACCAAAATAATAATTGTTGGTAGTTTAGCCAAATAATTATTGGTGTTTCAAAACAAATATGCATGCCCCAACCGTAGGTGCTGCATAATGGAGAGGTTCATCTCTTCCTTCTCCACACAAATCATAAACCATCTCACCTAATTTTTCTTATTTGTTTTTGGATATTTTTTTTTTTTTCAATTTCTGGATCAATATTTGCCTTTATAACTTTATTAGATTATTTTCATTCTTACAATTACAACCAATAACTTTTTTTGTCACATCAACAATTTTAGTAATTATATTTCAATCAATTTTATATCATATTCATCAAATAAATTACAAATTATAGGAATATTTCGAATATATATTAATTTAACAATCTTACAAAGTTAGTTAATATCTTATATAATTTTAATTGAAATTGTAATTCCATATCCAGTCAACACTTGCAATTATAGAGATAAAGGCAATCATATAGTATTTACTTTTACTCGAAATTGAAAACCGCAATTAACATTTTCTAATATACACCCTCCATTTTACTAATATTTTATTCTAGTTTTATTATGATGGATCTAGCTACTATGGGTATTTCATTTGCTGCTTTGGGTATTTCTAATATACACCAAAATTGCGAGTATGTTGCTAGTGGGTCAGATTGTGGGTAGCTATTTATTTGGAGAAAGAGTAATGTCGAGTTGCTAATAGCAGATCCTGGGAAAGCTGATAGATGTATAGTATCACATCCTAGTTCGACAGTGATTGCAAGTAGTGGGGATAAGGTATTAAGATATGGACCCCCCAATATGAGAAGGCCTCCAGGTCCAGTAAATTACTCTGAGGTAATGTACTTTGTTTTTCTTTCATTTATTCAAACTGCTAACTTCCTTCTGCGTATTACCTATAGCAATTTATACATCTGCATATTCTACCTTACTAGTGACTATATGTTAGACTTCCATGAATTTTATTTTGGACATATTCTACCTTGAATCAATCAATTCTCACTCTAGTATATTGAATATGGATCTTCTGCCATTATGGATTGTGGCAGTTTGACTAAAAACAGATGGTTCACATCAGATTGAAATTTTTCACCCCTCATTATTTAAGTGTGCCTATCCTGACTGGCCAACTTTGGTACCACAGTTCTAATTGTTACAAATGCCTTATTCCATCAGAATGATACTTGGTTTTTTCTGCATATTATAGTTTCAAGAGACTTGATTGAACTATTGCAATTGCTTATTTGACAGCTAAAGCACCACGCCATGTATTATGTCACTGGTAGCCCGGAATGGCGTTATTACTTTGATGCTTTTTGCATTTTTCATGTAACTTCTAAATAATATTTGATTTTCTCAGATATTTCAAAAACAATTAAACAAAAAATTCAAAATTTATTTATTATTAAATAAAATTTTAACTATGTTTAAAGATTTTTTTATTTTTTTATTTTTGACCTTTTTTTTATGTATGACAAGAAGACTATTTTGAACTTTGTTATTGAGAGAATTTGTTTTTTTACTTAGTTCAAAGATGGGTCCAAATTTGTTATTATATAGTTATGCTATCAAAGTTAGATCATATTTATATTCATGGTTTTTATTTTTTTACCGCAGATTTTCTATCTATGAAACAAAAGCGCCAAATGGATGAAATAGTCATAAAAATGGACACCAACATACAATTTAAATGACTTTATAAACAATATTTTCATTTTTGTATTTTCATACATATTGTGTGACCAGTTAGTAGATTTTGTTATTTTATTTAAAAAAAGAGTGGCCTATTTTATCAAAAAAAAAACAACACAGAAAATCTCCTTAATTAATAACTAAGTCCAACCAAAATAACAAGCTCAAAAATTAGTTTCAAATTAATAATTGAGTGGCTCGGGTGGATCCTTATAATCTCAATTAAGATTTACAACTGTAGCACTAGTTCACCGGCCAGTTATATATATATATATATATAGGAGGGTTCCACTGCACCCTCTTTTGGTGCACCTAACGTGCACCCAAAACTCATATCTTCATTTTCAAATAGTCGATTTGAACCTTCCAACATGTTCTTCATATTAAAATGTGCTTGGAGACCAAATTTTACATTTTTTGGAAATTTTTTACTATTTTTTCAGAATTTTTGATTAAACTAAACAATAATTTGAAATTCAGCAAAGTGATGATTTTCAAAAATTCTGAAAAAATAGTAAAAAATTTCTAAAAAATGTAAAATTTGGTCTCCAAGCACATTTTAATATGAAGAACATGTTGGAAGGTTCGAATCGACTATTTGAACTTTGTTAATGAAGATATGAGTTTTGGGTGCACGTTAGGTGCACCAAAAGAGGGTGCATTGGAACCCTCCTCATATATATATATATATATATATATATATATATATATATAGGATTTTGCTAATATGCTACGCGTAGCATAGAGCCTCTCCGTGCTACGGCTCATTTTTTGAGTTTTCAAAATCCTAACGGTCGATCCGAACCGTTCAACATGATCTCCATATTAATATGTACTTGCAAACCAAATTTTACATTTTTTAGATTTTTTTTACTATTTATTAAGCCACTTTGAAAATCGCTGATCCAATGGTCCAGCAGATTTTACTGTTGTGTACAAATTAGTGTTTTTTCAAAGTGGCATAATAAATAGTAAAAAAATTCTAAAAAATGTAAAATTTGGTTTGCAAGTACATATTAATATGGAGATCATGTTGAACGGTTCGGATCGACCGTTAGGATTTTGAAAAATCAAAAAGTGAGCCGTAGCACGGAGTGCTCTATGCTACGCGTAGCACGGTAGCACTATCCTATATATATATATATATATATATGAGTAAGGCTACGGTGCTTTGCAAAGTAAACCTCCCCGTTTACTTCTAGCCACTTTTTGGATTTTGAAAATCCAAACAACCGATCCGAACCGTTCAACATGTTCTAAATATTGAAATGTGCTTGGAGACCAAATTTTACATTTTTTGGAACATTTTTACTATTTATTATACCACTTTGAAAATCGCTGATCCGATGGTGAACAGTAAAAAACAGTAAAATTTTCTGGATCACTGGATCAGAAACTTTCAAAGTGGCTTAATAAATAGTAAATAAATTCCAAAAAATGTAAAATTTGGTCTCCAAGCACATTTCAATATTTAGAACATGTTGAACTGTTCGGATCGGTTGTTTGGATTTTCAAAATCCAAAAAGTGGTCCGAAGTAAACGGGGGGTTTACTTTGCAAAGCACCGTAGCCTTACTTTATATATATATATATATATATATATAGGATTTTGCTAATATGCTATGCGTAGCATAGAGCCCCTCCGTGCTACGGCTCACTTTTTGAGTTTTCAAAATCCTAACGGTCGATCCGAACCGTTCAACATGATCTCCATATGAATATGTACTTGCAAACCAAATTTTACATTTTTTAGAATTTATTTACTATTTATCAAGCCACTTTGAAAATTGCTGATCCAATGGTCCAGAAGATTTTACTGTTGTGTACAAATTACTGTTTTTTCAAAGTGGCTTGGTAAATAGTAAAAAAATTCTAAAAAATGTAAAATTTGGTTTGCAAGTACATATTCATATGGAGATCATGTTGAACGGTTCGGATCGACCGTTAGGATTTTGAAAACTCAAAAAGTGAGCCGTAGCACGGAGGCCTCTATGCTATGCATAGCACCGTAGCACTGTCCTATATATATATATATATATATATATATATATATATATATGCATTACCATGACCTCACTCTATAATATATTTTATTTATGTAAATTCTAGCCAATTATCTCAACTGATAGTACTATTAATCCATAAAAAAAAATTAGGGAAATTTTCCTTGCATTTGAAATGATTTATTCTGAAAGATATAACCAAATGATGCAACTACATACTGATCATCTTAATTTTATAAGAAAAAAATATTTTAACATGGGTAACTAAAGTAATTGTGCAGTTGTGTTTGACTTTTTATTTACAGTAATTTAGTAATTTCATTTGCGTTCTATCAAAATAATATTAGTTGTTTTTGTTTGCCCTACAGAAAAATATCGTACTTATAATTAAGTATGCAATCAAATATGTAATTTTGTTAAAGTCATATGAAAACACATTGTTTAGCCTTACATTACTAAATGCATAAAGTAAATTGTAATATTATTAAAGTAAAAGAGTGCTGCATGGCTAAATTCATATGCAGCTTATTTAAGTACTTTTATGAAATTATGATTTTGGTCTACATTAATGGTAAATTATATCATGAAGTGAAACTCTGTTTACATAAGAAAGAAGAGTGAGGCGTGCATTATATTGAAAATAATAAATGTTTTGTTTTGTACTTAAATGTTTTACAGAGAAAAGTTCTTATATTGCAAAGACTTATTTTTAATCGGAAAAAATTACTGACAAATTTCTTGCCCAATTCTGAGAATTATTAATGAAAATTGATATCCTGGACTGCCGATCTCAAATTCAAATGTTTAGAAGACATAATGAAATATTGGAAGCTTCAAGCACCAAGTAGGAAAACTTGACACTGACACAGACTAATGCTGCAATTTTTATTTTATTTGATGCTTATTTGCTGAGTTTTCAAGCACTTATAGTTATATTGTAGATTTCTGGAATAGAGATAGGCTAGGCTTGGAGCTGCTACCAGGTGCTGGTATTGATGTAGTCTGATGTCTACGATACTGGTGTAGCAGAGGGTTGCATTTTTTTTTATAACGATGTGCAATAAGAACAATGCAACCCTCCAGAACAATGCATGCAACAAGAATCAACTTTTGTATAAACTGCTAATAAGTGAAACTAGAATTACATCAGTGAAAGAGAAAGATTGGTCATGCAGTTGTATAAATTTAAGTGTTCTTAATATTGTATAAATTTTAGAAAGAAATTCAAAAGGGATAGAGAGATTAATTTTCAACTAATCTGGACAACTTTGCTCTTGTACTGAACTGATAGCCTATATATTATGATGATTTTTGTGAAGACACTATATATGCTTATTTTTTACCAGTAGGCTATAGTATATCAAAATGCTCCAGTTATGCTCTCCACCCTCGAGTATTTAACATGCTCATAAAACCAAACCAACAAGGTATTAGTAATTAACAAGGGGGTCTGATAGGGCCATATACAAAAGGCCCTCATAAAACCAGTCTTGGACTAAAAACAGTTCGGGATTCAGAATCCGCAATGGGGCCAACCCGGGATCAAACGAGCAAAGCCCAAGATCTGAAAACGGTCCGGCATGGCGAAATTTACCAGGCTCCACCCGGCAAGGTCGATTGGGGCCTTATCCGGCGAGACCAAATGGGCCTTACCCGGCAAAGATCAAATGGGCCTCATTCGGCAAAGCCTAACTGGACTTCACCCGATGAAGGCCCAGCCCGGACTCAGCGTATGGCCACCATCTCGCATCAGTAAGGTGCGAGCGCGGTCCGGTAACCGCCCTCTATGCGAGCGTCACCGCTCCTATGAGAACTCCCTAACTGTTTCTATGTGAACTGACTAGTTGCTCTGACATCGCGGAATAACGGTTGGGGAATGAGCTATTTAAGGCCAGAGGCTCCATTGAGCAAGGGCTGACTTTTCCGACATAAGCGAGGTATCATACATGATAGAGTCCGAATACCTCATCACCACACCAAGTCGGGAATCACCAATCCACATTTCACATCTCAGCCCGTTTCCTTGAAGTGAGACGAGCCCAACCCATAAACCTTTACATACGACCTGTCTCTCCGAGATAAAACGTATCAGGGTCTATTGTGTAAACGAATATTAATAGTATTATCAATTAATAGGAAGTAATATATAAAAAGGGAATCCAATCAAGCCAGATAGTCAGAGCCCCCGATCTCCTACGTACCTGTTAGACATTACAACAAAATATATACCCTTGATCAGCTTACAACATGTATGTACTGTTAGATACTCCGCATTGAAAATCCAAGAATGGGACCATTAAAGAATAAAGATATAGATATTTGGAGCAACTCCTTTCACAATCTTTTCATCAAACATCCTCAGAGCAGTGTGCATGTTGCCCTGGCTGCACAGACTATGAACAGTAGGAGTGTAAACGGGTCTAATTGGACGATATTTTGTGTAAGCTTTTTATTTGATTATGATACTTTCAATTCATAATGAACCATCATGGTTTTGTTAATCGTTTAATCGATTGTAAAATAAATTTGTTTTTACTTTACTCTATACCTTTATTATTATGGAAAAAGAAATTAATTAGTTGCGCTGCTTGAGTTAACAATTTATCTACAACGTTATTGGAGCATCAACGATCCAAATTGTAAATATTGACCTGATAATTTAATTTTAATTCAAAAAATATAGAACAATTTTATAATTTATAATTTTGTTAATATTCTAAAAATTCCAAGTCAGCTTGCAATTGACAAATGCAGCTAGAGATGTGAAAATTAAAAATGCAAAATCACACACAACTTTTGGTATGGGAATTAATTGTCCAATAGACAATACCATCTTTTTTTGGATACCAATTTTCAAGAGGGGCTCTCCCTATTTCGTTGCTACTTGCTACGCAACACTGAGTGAGCCGATCGAGTTCAGACTCAAAGCACCAATTGTAATTTCAAATTGGATATTGGATTTAGGACAAGTCCTTCAAGCGAGGAGAATAAAAATTACAAAGCAATTGCAGTTTCACATCTCTTCAACATATATATATGCCCTTAGCGAATTGGACTTAATATGTTTCTAATTTTGAGTTTTGGCCTTTGTCGAAATGGTTCTAATTAAGGCTAGAGGTACTCTCTGGAGAGGAATCCAAAATTATAGAGGGGCATGTACCAAACAAATTTCATGCGTAGAGAAGCAAAAAAGCAACAACACAAATAAGCATGGCTAATTAATAAGATCGGAAGATTAATTTCTCTAATTGGCGAGATTATAGGAAACTGAATAAAAACACACAAGAAAGATACAATTATATAACTTACGCTAGATTCTACAATACTGTATTTTATTTATATATATTTTTGTTATCACAACATATTTTGTACGAACTACGAAGGTAAAGATGATTGCCAACTTGTATAGCTCGTGTATGCTCAAATCAATGATATTACTTTTAGCTCCTTTATTCTTTTTTTTTTTTTTTTAAATTTAGCTATTATAGGTCATGTTTAGTTTTGGCATAAGTTATGGAATAAGTACCTTATTCTGCACTTGTGCTGCTAAATATAGATAAAGTGTGATGGAATAGTATAGCATAAGAAATCACTTATGGCGTCATAAATTAACTCACCTATGTAATTAGTTGCATAACTTATGCCGCGTCTATTCTCTTAAACTAACCCGCCTATTCAGATTTAATCCATGACTTAATTTTAACCCAAAACCAAACAAAAATATCTTATGCCGTCATAACTTGAAATACTGTCATAACTTAAAATAAGTAACTTATACCTTTATAACTCTATGCCATTCTAAAGTAAAACGTAAAAAAAAAATGAAAAATTATAATGAATTTTAATGTATTTATTTTTCATCATTATTTATCGCTTAATTTTACACACACGCATCACTAAAAAATTTCGGAACTTATAAGGTATTTGGTGTTGAACTCACGAACTATTTTAGGAACTTAAATATATAATATACTAACTTTCTCTCAAAATAATTTACTTATACTCGAAATTAAAAACCGCAATCAACATTTTCTAATATACACCCTCCATTTTACTAATTTTCTTTTCTAGTTTTATTATGATGGATCTAGCTGCTTTGGATATTTCATTTGCTGCTTTGGGTATTTCTAATATACACCCAAATTGCGAGTATGTTGCTAGTGGGTCAGACTGTGGGCGGCTGTTTATTTGGAGAAAGAGTAATGCCGAGTTGCTGATAGCAGATCCTGGGGATGCTGATAGATATATAGTGTCGCATCCTAGTGCGACAATAATTGCAAGTTGTGGGCAAAATGATATTAATATATGGACCCCCAATATGAGAAGGCCTTCAAGTCCAGTAAATTACTATGAGGTAATATACTTTGTTTACATTGTTTTTCTTTCATTTATTCAAACTGCTAACTTCATTCTGGGTATTACCCATAGCAATTCATCTGCATATTCTACCTTACTAGTGACTATATGTCAGACTTTCATGAATTTTATTTTGGGCATATTCTAACTTGAATCAATCAATTCTCCCTCTCCTCTAGTATATTGAATATGGATCTTCTGCCATTATGGATTGTGGCAGTTTGACTAAAAACAGATGGTTCACATCAAATTGAAATTTTTTCACCCCTCATTATTTAAGTGTGCCTATCCTGACTGGCCAACTTTGGTACCACAGTTCTAATTGTTACAAATGCCTTATTCCATCAGAATGATACTTGATTTTTTCTGCATATTATAGTTTTAAGGGATTTGATTGAACTATTGCAATTGCTTATTTGACAGCTAAAGCACCACACCATGTATTATTTGGCATTTAGAAATTGACAATCTTCTAAACCTAATACCCTTTTCTCACTGAAATAAAAATTATAAATTAGATAGTCTTTTCTAATTTTTGCATTTTTTCATGTAAGTTTTAAATAATATTTGATTTTCTCCGATATTTCGAAAACAATTAAACAAAAAATTCAAAATTTATTTATTATTAAATAAAATTTTAACTATGTTTAAATAATTTTTTCTGTTGTTCTTTAATTTTTGACTTTTTTTATGTATGACAAGAAGACTATTTTGAACTTTGTTATTGAGATACTTTATTTTATACTTAGTTCAAAGATGGGTCCAAATTTGTTATTATATAGTTATGCCATCAAAGCTAGATCATATTCATATTCATGGTTTTTATTTTTTTACTGTGGATTTTCTGTCAATGAAACGGAAGTGCCAAATGGATGAAAAAGTCATTAAAAAGATGGACACCATCATACAATTTAAATGACTTTATAAACAATATTTTCATTTTTGTATTTTCATACATATTGTATGACCAGTTAGTAAATTTTGTTATTTTATTTAGAAAAAGAGTGGCCTATTTTATAAAAAAAAAAAACACAGAAATCTCCCTAATTAATAACTAAGTCCAACCAAAATAACTGGTTCAAAAATTAGTTTCAAATTAATAATTGAGTGGCTCAGGTGGATCCTTTTATAATCTCAATTAAGATTTAGAATCGTAGCACTAGTTCACCGGCAGGGGCGGAACTAAAAAATAGAGATTGGAGGGCTAAAGAATCAAATATAGTGTAATTTCATTTTATAAAAGAAGCTAAAAGATATTAATGCATATAAAAATTACAAAAGTTAATAGATCAAAGTACAAATTTTCAAACTATAGGGGTGCTTAGCACCCTTTCCCCACCACTATGTTCCGCCCTTGTTCACCGGCCGGTTCTCTCTCTCTCTCCACATATATATATATATACATTAAACCAGGACCTCACTCTATAATATATTTTATTTATGGAAATTCTAGCCAATTATCTCAACTGATAGTACTGTTAATCCGTAATAAAAAAAAAATTAGGGAAATTTTCCTGCATTTGAAAGGATTTATTCTGAAAGATATAACCAAATGATGCAACTATACGTACTACATACTGATCATCTTAATTTATAAGAAAAAAATATTTTAACATGGGTAACTAAAGCAAGAAAACTCAGCTTCTTTTTGGTAATTTATAATTTTTATTAAGAGAGCCATAATTTTAACTCTCTCTCTCTCTGTGTTTTTTTTTTTTTTTTTTTCCTTTTTCAAACATTAAGATGAACTTTCAGCATCCACATATATATTCTTGTAAGTTCTTACCTTTAAAAATAAGTTATTTGCATTTCGCATATATTTATCAATTATAATGCGATCATCCATGTGTGACTTTATATTTTTTAGCATCAAATTAGGTACTTGTAATAAAATTAGAAACATAATAACTTAATTAACTTTTTAATATTTATTAGTTACTGTAATTCTCAGGGCACATATACATATGGTGATGATACGTAGGTCACAAGCACTTTTATATAATGTATAATGGACAGACCATCTTGGCCTTACATTTTAAAAGAAAAATTAGCAAAGTATAAACACAAGAATATTTTTGTTTAAAACACCTAGTTTAATATTTTAAAACACGAAACTACACATAGTTATAAGTACGTGTAAAAATCAACTAATGTATATATTATTATTACACGTGACAGAGAAACCGAATCACACACATCATAACATCATATGCATTTAAAGTACCTAATATTCGAGGGGTTTTGAATTTTTTGTTCTCATCTTAGTTAATTTACTTATAAAATGGAGCTAATTTATAATAAGGATTAGAAATTTAAAAGAGTTAATGGAGACGTGCACTCTTTATTTTTATGCTATTGTTTAATTGAGAGGGACCAAATATTTTTATATTTACAAAATGTATTTCACAAATTAACCTAATCCGACCAAGGAAGGAACCCTTAAGTTGGACATCTTTAATTTATTTATTAACTAGATGGCGTTCATAAATTTGTATGTTCAGTTTTTCCATGCAATGCAATAAATCACTCATTTAAAGCAATTAATCAATAAGCGAATATCATTTTTATTGTAATTAATTCTAGATTTGTAGTAAGAAACTTCTTGTCTTTATTTTTATTTTTTTTGGGCATTTCCCTATCTTTTAGTTGTAATGTTATTAATACTATGATGAATACTATCCACAGTGATCAGCAATCCAAAATGTAATTAGTTATATATGAATTTTTTAGGAGCTCATATTTTTGTCGAAGAGAAAGATTAATTTAGATGTCTTTCTCTTCAATAAATTTATGTCTATTATGATGATTGGTCAAGGCTGATACAACACATTAGTAATTTTTTTTCAACCGAATAACAATCGAATCATTTAGTAATTTTGTAAAAATAAATACCACCAACACATTAGTAATTTCATAAAAATAAATATTAAAATAAATTAGACACACCGTTGAATTCCATACAACATAAGTAGATGTTCTTAAAAAGAAAATTGATAGGTGGTTGTTTGGTTAAGAAGTTTGAAAAAACGTTGGTTGTTGGTTTTTTATTCAGTCCAGCACAGCATTTGACGTTACGTGTTGGGCCTGGTTGGGCTTGGGCCAGATCGGTCCATTAAAGAGATAATACAATATACATAACAATAACACAGCGCTCGCCGTTGTAAATTATGTTTGAGATATTAATGAAATCGGATCCGTTAAGAGGTTTAGGAGGATTTAGCAACGAGTCATTTCTCCGATTTCAACCCAGGGAAGGAGCGAGCGAAGGAGAGGCGATCAAGATCAATGTCGATGAGACCACCACCTCCTCCTCCTTCGTGCCCGACTCTCCGTCGCCGCCGTCCTCTTCACCTCACCAGCCCCCGTCTAATTCACCTTCCCCTTCCTCTTCTCTCATATGGGCATGGTACTATATCATTGAAACCCTAGCCGACTCCAAAGCCGACCTTCCTCTCCTCAAAGGTTTTCCTTATCATTGACTCTGCATCTTTTATTTACTTCCTCTCCTCAAAGCTAACTCTCTTCTATTTTAGAGTTGGTCAATAGAGTTCCCAATTTTTACACCCATGCTCCTCAATCGCTACAAGAGAGAGTTGCGTTGAGATATCTTGAGGAATGCGCCAGTAGAGGTATTATACAGAGTGAGGCTACGGTACTATGCATAGCACGGATTGGGTCCGTGCTACGGCTCAATATTTGAGTTTTCAAAATCCTAACGGTCGATCCAAACCGTTCAACATTATTATAAAATGAATATGTACTTGCAAACCAAATTTTACATTTTTTCGATTTTTTTTACTATTTTTTTAGATAGGTAGAAAATCACTGTTTTTGGATGGTCCAGAATTTTCAGATCAAGTGATTTTCTACCTATCTAAAAAAATAGTAAAGAAGTTCGAAAAAATGTAAAATTTGGTTTGCAAGTACATATTTATTTTATAATCATGTTGAACGGTTCGGATCAACCGTTAGGATTTTGAAAACTCAAATATTGAGCCGTAGCACGGACCCAACCGTGCTATGCATAGTACCGTAGCCTCACTCTATTGTACATACCAACGATAACACGGCCAGTGCTACTGCTATACACATCTCTCAACCCACTCTGGACTTTCTTTGTCACAACTTCAAAAGGGTACTTGAATATTACTCTTCAGTATCTGTCCCAACTGCACTGTTGAGTTCAATTATAACCTAAGTTCCAAAATGATGTATCTCAACGTTGAGCTTGCCCGACATCATGAGCATTGCATGTTCATTGAATATTTAAACTATTTAGCATTCATTTATTACAGAGAATAAAAAATAGTATCAGTAATTGGGGGATTTTGTTAGAGGTGAGAGCATGGCTCTTATCTTAAGAGCTACTTGCAAATTAAATTTCAAAAGGGTAATTCCTTAACTGATTATTTGGTATAGCTGAATTTTTTTTTCCTTTTCTTATGTTATTTGTCAGCCTACAGATCCATGTCAACCATCAGGAAGTAGAATTGCACCAGTTAGCGATCACATTAGACAGTTTATTTCACAGAAGAGATCAGCATTGCCAAAACCCTCTATTCATCTGGTAATTAAGTTACCTGTTTTTTTTTTCTGTTAGGTGGAAAATACTGGTGCCTTTTCTGAATGCACGGTAACAGGCAGTACATCTAATGTACAAGTCAGACAAGTTGGGATTCAACATACCACCATAAGTGCTATCCAAATAACCTAAATTAGTTCGGGGTAATACGCATTTCAGCAATTAAACCTAAAAAGGCCAGATCAATAGCTAGATCAGCATATCCACCGCATTAGATTCTTCTTCAATCATGTACCAGGTAAATACCTTGTGTTGACAAAATGAATCTTTCTTCTGACTATAACCATGCTTCATTCATTCTTCTTTCCTTTTTATTTCAGTCGAAAGATTATAATGCTAAACTGCATTCCACAAGGGAAAACAGTTCTTCTTCAAGTCATAGGCAAGAAGATAATATTGTGGACGAAGAACAGGAGATGATTACCAGCCCTAGGTTGGCTGGTACGGGAGGGCCTACGCACAATGATGCCTTGCAAAACTTGCCTTCTCAGAATTCCCTTGATACTGATAAGATAGCCAGTGAACCTTTGCAAGAAAATAATCCCACAACAGTGGTACTCTTTTTCTTTTCTTCTTTCTTTTACTTTTCAAGTTTAACACCTCAAAATTACCAAATAAGTGTCTTGGGGGACTTATTTAAGGATCACTGGAGCTTATTTGGTAGTGCATTGCATGTAACAAGGGAGGTCAATTGTTGACTTGTTCCAGAAAAGGATGTGGAATAACTGTGCATGAGAGCTGCATTATGACCACCCCAAGCAGCTTTGACAAAGAAGGCAGGTTTTACTGCCCCTGTTGTGTGTGTTCTAGAGTTGCGCATGCATATGCCAGGGCTGAAAAGGTCCTTTCCCTTGCCAATGAGAGCATGTCTTCCTTCCTCAAAATGAAGAAAGATGAAAACCAAGAAAAGGGCAAAAAGGGAAAACAAAAGGTTGAAAAGAAGATAACTGGTAAATGGAAGGGCAACAAGGCTGTATTCAGTGATGATGATACAGCAGAGGATGAAAATGGTGATGCTACTCTTGCCGGGTTTTCTGGGGATGTTTCTTCGAGCTCGGAATCGGATTCAAGAGACAGAAGAAGAAGAAGAGTGGAAAAAATTGGTAAGAGGAAGGAGAAACAAGTCAAATCTAATGACAGAAATGTGTCAAAGGAGGAAGCAAATCTGCTGCGATTCCAATGCCAACCATTCATTTATTGAAACCCAGGAATTTAAAAAAGTTAGTTTTTGTGCACGAATCTCGAAACATATGAACGGTGGGGATTGGAATTGCAGGGACCCTGCGATCCTTTGGAATCGCAGCAGATTTATTTCCATCAAATGATAGGGATATGCTTGGTGGGAGAGGTGAGGAGGCTAAGAAGCGTGAGGCTGACTCGGCATTTTTATGGCTAGATAAGTATATATATGTTAAAGTTGGGTCCCGGAGCCATGTCTGGGAACCATCAACCATGAAGCAGTTCCGATGAATGAAGAGACGGGGAATGAGAGAAGAAGAGAAGATAGAATTAATGCAGATGCAAATAGAAAGAGGCGCAGACCGACACCTTGTTAGTAAGGCTCCTATTTTGCTTTTATTTTTTCATCATATTAACGGTTGTGAAGATAGTTGGACATTTTTGTTGATACCTTTGATTACTTGTAATATCTACAAGCCAACCTTACAATGGTGTTATTTATGCCTGGCCACATTTGCAATTCTTGGACCTAACCAAAGAAGCTTATAAATTATGTAACTGAAGTCGATATGTTTTGCTTGTTCCATCTCAGTTCAAATAAGGTTGTAGCTCCTTGTAGACGCAACATGCTTCCCTGGTCCGCTGAAGAGGAAAAAGCTCTTAGAGTGCGTTTTTTAATCATCATCATCACTACCAGGATGAATCATTTTTCTTTTTTGTTTGACATTTACATGAAAATTCTGTGTTTTTTTTAGAATGTTATCGAAATGTATTTCATAAAACTAGATTACCGAATGATCTCAAGGACAAATGGCGCAATATAATGAAGAAAGAGAAAGAGGGTTTAGCTGATTGACATGAGGCAAGTATTGTGAATATCTGATCTAGTTCATTTCTAACTTTCTGTCATACTAGAGCTTAATTTGTGCTCTTTTTGCTTCTTAATTTTTACCTTTAGTGTGCCTTGAATTAAAACTCATATTTCACCTTGATATTACTTGATATGCATGTTTAGATTAAACTAAAGATTTACATTGGAAATATTAATATTCTTTATAAATCCGTAGAAAAACTTGAATATGAAATATTCTTTGTAAAAATGAATTTGAGCATGGGCTGGGCTTTCGTTTTAGTCCATGTGACCCTGGGCTTGGTTTTCGGGCCTTGTCTACAAAATTTAAAGTGAATTTACTTACAGTGGAACTGGAACAGATTAAAATATTATTTAAACAACAAACAATTTGAAACGAAACTAACAGATTTGAAACATCTCCAATCGCAGTATTAATTAATTCAAGGTTTTCTTCTTTAGGTATTATATGTAGCAGGACGGGTGATAAGCATCTTCACAGTGAAATCTCTTCTTTAGTCCTCGATCAGTAATTTGTTTCCTCCCCTGAATTTCACGCATTAGGCAATGAATGGGTCATGGGTCATTCATTATAGGTGCTTCTCTGCATCTCATTTGCCGATGGAGAACAAAAAAATTATGATGGACCAATTCAGATCAAATGGTTCCCTGCCATCCCATTTGGTAATTGGCCGGTTCCCTTGCACTTTGGAACAATTAACAAAAAAACATATTCTACATCCGTATTAAAAACTAAAAATGAAATGAAAGAAAAATCATGGGTTAAAAATAAATAACACACTCAAGATTCATCTAGTTGTCCAAGAAAAAGAAAAAGAAAGAAAAACATTTTGACACACTTCAACGAGGTTTATCATGCAATGAGTTCGATAACCGTTTATTACAATAGCACACAATTAATAAAACCAATCAAAAGTAAAAGTTAAGAGAGGTAGAAACAATTAATAGAAAAGAAATTAAAATAGTTGATCCAATGAAAGCAAACTTCTTTAATTTTCCATTGTTTGAAGCACACCAAAGCAAAAGGCACATCCGGCTAAAGAAAAGAACTGATCGACTGGAAAGGACGACCACATCTAAGGACCTATATGAGATGTGGAATTTAAAAAGAGACAAATAAATGGAATAATTAAGCTTAATTATAAACAAATAGTATAAGAGCTATCATTTGGATATCTAAAAGAAAGATTTTAATTTATTGTGACGCACCTTAATAAATTGCAGCATCATCAAGAGCTCCATGTAACTTGCCCCAAATAAGTCCGTCCTTGGCAAGATACAGAAACGCCAAAACCGAATCAGGGTTCTAAGGCTTCTCCAATCCAGCTCCAGTTTTTTTTTTTTTTTCAAAACCAAAATAAGCAGAACACTTACATGACTAGTTACAACGACAGCAGAAATTGCCATATAAAAGCGCAACACAACACAACACAAAAATTCCAACCAACCAGTACGCTTCTAAATACAATACACAATACCAACCCTTTTTTTTTTTTTTAATTTTTCTTGTTTTTATCATTTTAGAAGCAGCGAGGAGTGAGCCTTTAAGTGATGACATGAATAAGTTTATTCTGAAGAGGAGAGATGCTGTGTCAAAGATATCGGTCGAAGAGGTACTTTACATGCCACTCTGATGTTATTTTTAGGGGGTAAATCATGCATTTTGTAGCACATAAAAATTTCAATATCATTCTGTCCTGACAAAGCAGAAGATATATGCCCTGTACCACCGCTTGCCGAGTTGCTCCATTTTATGCAAAAGGTGGTTATTTATCATCATCAACGGGTTAAGGTTAATTAGGGTATTTTAGAGAATTTATAAGAGAGGAGAGGTTCAGATCATATTTTCTAAAGGTATTTAGGTGATTTGATCTTTTTTCTCTTTTATTTGTTTATTTATTTTTTTTTGGTGGGGGGGGGGGGGGGGGGGGGAGGATCTTTAGGAGCTCATAGGAAGTGTTTTCTTTCTTATATAGATGATATAATCAATTATTTGCTACTTATTTCTGTAATTATACTTGTGTTCTATTATTACAGCCTAAAGAACCTATCCCAGAGACAAGCATTCCAATTGAACCCTCCAGAAATGAAAATGATAATAATTTGAGGTCCAATGCGGATTTTCTAGATGACCCGAGTCATTGCAAGAGCTTTATGGGTTCTCCGATACCCTTCTCAGAACAGAACCAGTGCATTGTATGTAACAAGGGAGGTCAATTGTTGACTTGTTCCAGAAAAGGATGTGGAATAACTGTGCATGAGAGCTGCATTATGACCACCCCAAGCAGCTTTGACAAAGAAGGCCGGTTTTACTGCCCCTGTTGTGTGTGTTCTAGAGTTGCGCATGCATATGCTAGGGCTGAAAAGGTCCTTTCCCTTGCCAATGAGAGCATGTCTTCCTTCCTCAAAATGAAGAAAGATGAAAACCAAGAAAAGGGCAAAAAGGGAAAACAAAAGGTTGAAAAGAAGATAACTGGTAAAAGAAAGGGCAAAAAGGCTGTATTCAGTGATGATGATACAGCAGAGGATGAAAATGGTGATGCTACTCTTGCCGGGTTTTCTGGGGATGCTTCTTCGAGCTCGGAATCGGACTCAAGAGACAGAAGAAGAAGAAGAGTGAAAAAAAATGGTAAGAGGAAGGAGAAACAAGTCAAATCTAATGACAGAAATGTGTCAAAGGATAGGGATATGCTTGGTGGGAGAGGTGAGGAGGCTAGCATTTGCATGGCTAGATAAGTATATATATGTTAAGTCGGGTCTCGGGGCCACGTCTGGGAACCATGAAGCAGTTCCGATGAATGAAGAGACGGGGAATGAGAGAAGAAGAGAAGATAGAATTAATGCAGATTCAAATAGAAAGAGGCGCAGACCGACACCTCGTTAGTAAGGCTCCTGTTTCGCTTTTATTTTTTCATCATATTAACGGATGTGAAGATAGTTGGACATTTTTGTTGATACCTTTGATTACTTGTAATATCTAGAAGCCAACCTTACAATGGTGTTATTTATGCCTGGCCACATTTGCAATTCTTGGACCTAACCAAAGAAGCTTATAATTTATGTAACTGAAGTCGATATGTTTTGCTTGTTCCATCTCAGTTCAAATAAGATTGTAGCTCCTTGTAGATGCAACATGCTTCCCTGGTCGGCTGATGAGGAAAAAGCTCTTAGAGTGCGTTTTTTAATCATCATCATCACTACCAGGATGAATCATGTTTCTTTTTTGTTTGACATTTACGTGAAATTTATGTGAGTTTCTGTATGAAATTTTAGAAGCTATTCTGTTTGTTTATTATGCAGGAAGGGATGCAAAAAATTGGGGTCACAGCTGATGGGAGAACTCCTTGGAGTGCAATTTTAGAATGTTATCGAAATGTATTTGATAAAACTAGATTACCGAATGATCTCAAGGACAAATGGCGCAATATAATGAAGAAAGAGAAAGAGGGTTTAGCCGATTGACATGACGTAAGTATTGTGAATATCTGATCTAGTTCATTTCTAACTTTCTGTGATACTAGAGCTTAATTTGTGCTCTTTTTGCTTCTTAATTTTTACCTTTAGTGTGCCTTGAATTAAAACTCATATTTCACCTTGATATTACTTGATATGCATGTTTAGATTAAACTAAGGCTTACATTGGAAATATTAATTCTTTGTAAATCCGTAGAAAAACTTGAATCTTTGTAATAATGAATTTGAGCATGGGCTGGGCCTTCGTTTTAGTCCATGTGACCCTGGGCTTGCTTTTCGGGCCTTGTACACAAAATTTAAAGTGAATTTACTTACAGTGGAACTGGAACAGATTAAAATTTTATTTAAACAACAGATTTGAAACATCTCCAATCGCAGTATTAATTAATTCAAGGTTTTCTTCTTTAGGTATATATATAGCAGGACGGGTGATAAGCATCTTCACAGTAAAATCTCTTCTTTAGTCCTCGATCAGTAATTTAATTTGTTTCCTCCCCTGAATTTCATGCATTAGGCAATGAATGGCTCATGGGTCATTCATTACAGGTGTTTCTCTGCATCTCATTTGCTGATGGAGAACAAAAAAATATGATGGACCAATTCAGATCAAATGGTTCCCTGCCATCCCATTTGGTAATTGGCCGGTTCCCTTGCATTTTGGAACAATTAACAACAAAAACATATTCTACATCCCTATTAAAAACTAAAAATGAAATGAAAGAAAAAAACATTTTGACACACTTCAACGAGGTTTATCACGCCATGAGTTCGATAACCGTTTATTACAATAACACACAATTAATAAAACCAATAAAAAGTAAAAGTTAAGAGAGGTAGCAACAATTAATAGAAAAGAAATTAAAATAGTTGATCCAATGAAAGCAAACTTTTTTAATTTTCCATTGTTTGAAGCACACCAAAGCAAAAGTCACATCCGGCTAAAGAAGAGAACTGATCGACTGGAAAGGACGACCGCATCTAAGGACCTATATATATGAGATATGGAATTTCAGAAGAGAGAAATAAATGGAATAATTAAGCTTAATTATAAATAAATAGTATAAGAGCTAGCATTTGGATATCTAAAAGAAAGATTTTAATTTATTGTGACGCACCTTAATAAATTGCAGCATCATCAAGAGCTCCATATAACTTGCCCCAAATAAGTCCGTCCTTGGCAAGATACAGAAACACCAAAACCGAATCAGGGTTCCAAGGCTTCTCCAATCCAGCTCCAGTTTTTTTTTTTTTTTTTAAACCAAAATAAGCAGAACACTTACATGACTAGCTACAACAGCAGAAATTGCCATATAAAAACACAACACAACACAGAAATTCCAACCAGCCAGTACTCTTCTAAATACAATACACAATACCAACCCTTTTTTTTTTTTTTTCATTTTTCTTGTTTTTATCATTTTTTTCCTTTTTTTTCTTTTAACAAAATAGCAAATACATAGAAAGAGATTATTGTAAGTGAGAGGCTACAGGAAACTCATCTATTATTGCTTCTCTTCTCTTTTATTTTCAGCACAATTGCAAATTCATCTTGAATCTGCAGGTAGTTGAATAAAATATTGATTAATATTTGCAGTAGCACCAAAATCACAATCAATCAAATCAAAAGATAGAGAACAACAAATTAACTTCATATTTTTAATCCACTGAGGTTTTTGACAAAAATGTCTTAATTCTGTCATAATTTGATAGTTTACATTAAGTTGTGTTCTACATGACTTAATTGCTGTCATTTAGAACTTGGCAAGCATAATAAAATACATTAATAAGATGCACCATATATATTTGTACCTGCTACATAATTATTGGTCCCAATTATTAGTGTTTCTTGCACGTTTTCCTAGGTTCTTTTTCTGTACCTATTTTATTGCTTCTTTATATGAGGTCAATTGAAGTCAGATATTTACTTTCTAACGGAATCTCAAACACTGTGCTTTAATTAGCACAACATAAAAAATCTAGTACAAGTTGAAAATATTTTTGCCTCCAGAATACGAAACTAAGATTCGTGGGTGGAAGCATTTGATAGGATTGTAAAATATAAATTCTTTGGCTTGTGCAAATAGAAATTACCTTTTTATTAATATATAACCTTGTGAGGAATGTGGGAAATCTTATGCCAATTTGGATGATTTGGATCCTTGCAACTCCTTGTGAACTCTTCATCGCAACCACTAATGTAAATACGCTGAACTGATGGCGGCACATCTGGGAGAGAACTTAGATTTTTACAACTAAGAATCTCCAGATATATGAGAGAATGAAGGCACATCAGATTGGGTAACGAGCGCATTTTACAATCCAAAAAGCTAATTTTTGTAAGGGAAGAGAGATAACGAAACATCTCATCACATTCTTCTTGAGAAAAATATTCTTGCTGTGCATCCCAAAGTTCTAGAGAAACCAGAGATGAAAACCCATCTCTTGAGACAAGTTGTTCAAGCAGTGAAAATCTGTAGATGCTAAGGTGTTTCAACTGGGGCAGCTTATCAGCATCTGAATAGCATTCGAGCTTATCACACCCAGACAACACCACTAAACGTTCAAGATTGGTCAACTCATTTAAGCCCCTTAGTGAAGCAAGGTTTGGGCAATTACGTAGTTCTAGGGAACTGAGTGCCTTGAAATGACCGATATGAGGATTTACCATGGTTGGGATGTTCGAAACACATAATTCTTCTAGGGATATTAAACCCTGTAACATATCATCCGAAAGCATACAACCCCTTAGTTGAACCCGTTTTAGAGTACTAGATCTAGTTCTCCTCCCGCGTGATGATGATGTTAATTCAATAGTGTCACTACAGCTAGCAACAACTATTGATGTTTCAATGGTAGTGAGGTTGGGGCAGCAGGTTATTGTGAGTTTTTCAAGGGTGCTATGAGTGTCTAATCCACCAATTGAGGTAAGCAACAGGCATTCATTAATGTGAAGATTCAGGAGATTGGTCAGGGAACTAAGGACCTCTTTAGGTATACATGTGATAGTTATGATCATCCGGAGATTTAGGTGGGTCAGGGAGGTAAGTCCTTGCAAAGACTCAGCAAAGATTTTGTCTGTGATGAAGCATGAATCAATGTAAAGCATCTCGAGGGCGGGGGGCAGGAATAGTTCACCATAAACATTTTTAAGCTGGCAAATGAGGTCTAACCTTTTCTCTAAGCATTTATTCAGATCTTTTGAAATGGTTGATAATGTTTCTTCTTCTATATCATCACCATATTTCAGAACAACCTTGAATTGATCATCAATGGAGAGAATATTCTCGATATAATCATTCATCATTTCCTTGAAAGTCACAATTCGGGATATTCGTGTACCCTTTGTTGACATTATCATATCTAAGTCTTCTTTCACCGCAAATGCAAGAGAGAGACAATTAGAAATTTCCAGTTGAGTTAGATTCAAGGGAAGAGGTACCCAACTCTTGAGACTAGGAAGAGAACTGATGGTAAGAGATAGAAGATCCGATAGTTCATTATTTTCTAACATCCAACTGGGAAACCTCTTACCACTATAATTGTTAATACTCAACTTTTTTATTTGGGGTGGTGGACAAAGGCCATTTAGAATTTCAACATCATTGTCTCTCAGGACATCATTGTCACTTTCATCCCACTGAAAAAATAATTCACGGAGGCCTTTTTTATCAGATAACTTGGCTCGATCTGCCTCCTCCTTACTTTTGACATTATTTAGACCAGAGATAGATAACAATCCATAAAGGTATTTGAGATGCTCCAACTGTTTTATCTCAAACCCCCTTTCCATTCTAACATTAAACTCTGCCAGCTCGTGAAGTAATATTAGTCTCCCAACATTAGGAATCGGGTTCTCAGTCTCAATAGATAAGAAATGTAATTGGTAGCAGAGTGATACAGAATGTGCATCTAAATTAGAAGACTCTAACGCGAGGTAGCGTAGGTTTCTCAACTGAACCACAGACTTGGGAATTCTTTTACCATCACCAAGTGATTTCCCTTCTATTTCCACTACATATAATTTCCTTAACTTCTTAAAAAGAGCATCAAGGTCCTCTTCTTTCAAATCGATTCGACGTGAATATTCCAAAGAAATAATTGTACGTAGATCTTTGAGTTTGTACATTTTCTCCACATACTCCCCAAGCATATGATTTTCAACATATATATGACGAGTATGGGTAGGGATTTCCTTTTTCTCACCACTTTCAATTCTAAAATATTCACCTTCAGAAACATCTTGGGCTAGATCATGGATTAGGTCATGCATAGAGTAATATTTTGTACCCCATTTTTCAACAACTTGAAAGAAAGAGCTAGAAATTAACTCCAAAATATACCGATTACCAATATCCTTCATATGTTCATTACTATTCTCGGTATCAGTGAAGCCCTCTGCAATCCATAAATTAACCAAATGGTCGTGATCAAATCCATGCCCTTTAGGAAACAAGCTGCAAAATGCAAAGCATCGTTGCAATGGGGGAGGGAGGTGCTGATAACTCAAAAACAGGGCTCCCATGGTATCATTCAACAAGCTTTTATTTAGCATAGATAACCAAAATTCTGGGTCTAGTGTTCTACGCAATTGAGCTGCCACAGTCTTTGCCGCTAATGGTGATCGATGCAATTTTAATGCAATCTTCTTTCCAATGAAAATTAACCTTTCCTTCATGTGATTGTCACTGATTTGCGCGTCACCTATTGCATTACTGATGAATAGCGACGTGAATTGTTCATCATCAAGTTCCACCAACGGGATTGGATTCATAGCGCCCAAAGCTTTCGCTGCCGCTTCAATCCGAGTAGTAACCAATATTTTGCTACCTCTCTTACCAGCTCTTAAAGGGACAAATAGTTGCTCTAGTTCCTGTTCACTAACCCCTTTATCACACCAAACATCATCCAACACCAGAAAATACCTTTCTCCTCTTAATTTCTCTTGAAGTGCAGATTGTAGCCCTTCAAGGCCACCAAAACTAGGACAAGCCTCCTTAAAAGCGGACTCCCATATATTTCTCAAAATAGCATCAACACTAAACTTTTGAGAAACATGAGCCCACATGACACGGTCGAAGTACTTAACTTCTTTCTCATGGTCACAAACATACTGTGCCAAGGTCGTCTTTCCCAACCCACCCATGCCCCATATTCCAATAACAGAGTAACACTTAGCATTACTAGACGATTCCGGGATATCCTCCCGCAACAATTTTACAATGTAATCCCTATCCTTTTCACGACCAATAACCGTGGAACCTGGCGCAGAAATGGTTTTCCTATACTGTTCATTAGAGCTCTGAGTTAAAGTATTTCCACTACTGCTCGGTAGGTTCAGCAGGGCAACAAAATCCATTCCTTCATTAACAATTTTTTCCAAATTCTCAAGGCTTCTAATGAGATATTTCTTCTCAGATGAAAATTTGGGGAGCTTGCCTATTAATTTCTTAGAAGTAGAAGGGAAGAGGGAATCGACCTCCTTTTCAAGGCGCTTATACTCGATTAAACCGAGCACATGCTCAGCCTCATAGAAAGCATACTTGAGCTTTTGAAGCCACTTCTGAAGAATCGGCCGGTGGGTGCTCTGTTGTGTAGCATCAGCCAAGATGAGCAGCTTTGGGAGGAGCGTGGTCTCGAGCTTTTCCAATTTGTCAAGGAGGATTTGCTGTCGAGAGCGGAACTGTGGTTCTATGCCGAGTGCATCAAAGCATTTGTTCAAGAGACGGATTAGGACAGGGGAGATGAGCCAACGGGCAGCTGAGAAGCCCCAGCTGATTGCCGTGGAGGCCAATAGATCCGTCATGGATTCTTCTTCATGCAAGCTGGGTATCAAACAGAGGAAGAGAGAGAGAGAGAGAGAGAGAGAGAGAGAGAGGTGTAGTTAGCACTGGTTTTAGTGGATGGAACTTTTTTATTGCATAGTTAGGTTAACAATTGCTCATAACAACATTCGTACGTATTAATTCCTAGAGAAAGCAAGGGGCCATTCTACGCAATTAGAATTTGTAAGTATGGCTAATCAGAGATCATTGGACTACAAGTTTTGAAAGAAAATTGAAATTTTATGCAGCCACGTGGTCGTCATAGATCGTTGGATTAAAAGGTTGGAATTTGGATGGCTTATGAGAGAGGCGAGGCAGAGAATAATTAGACCTTGATCCCCAAATATCTATTCTGATCACCAAATAACCAATCACATCACCTTTGCCTTTGCCTCTTTGCTTTTGCTTTTGCTTTTGCTTTTCAAGAATCAATCTGTAAAAGAATCAAATACTTTTCCCTCTTAATTCAACAACTTAATTAGAATAATATAATATTAACATATCAAATACTTTTCCCTCCGTGATAGGGTGTCAACCAAATTATTTGACTCGTACTGTATTCGATAAGAAGAGTATTAGTAAAAATGATTTTTATTAACTTAACGCGTATAGATACATATAAGAAAATATTTTCGTGAGCTTATCAAATAAGAATACAGATAATATATTTCTATTTTGTACCCATTACCTGATATGATAATTGATTAATATTTAAACTATACTGTTTATTATTATGATTTGATTGATTTATACAATATTTTATATATATATTTTAATTTAAGATAAAATTGATTTATCCAACAATTTATATACTTTGAATATGATTAATTTATGACAAAATTGATTTATACTGTAATATTTTATATTGTTTTACATAGAATAAAAATTAAAAAAAAATAAAACGGAAAAAATGAAAGGAGTATTTTTACGTTTGATTCACGAGTATTCTACGGTGCTATGCATAGCATAGAGGCCTCCGTGCTACGGCTCAATTTTTTAGTTTTCAAAATTCTAACGGTCGATCCGAACCGTTCAACATGATCTCCATATGAATATGTACTTGTAAACCAAATTTTAGAATTTTTTTACTATTTATTAAGCCACTTTGAAAATTGCTGATCCAATGGTCCAGAAGATTTTACTGTTGTGTACAAATTACTGTTTTTTCAAAGTGGTTTAATAAATAGTAAAAAAATTCTATAAAATGTAAAATTTGGTTTGCAAGTACATATTCATATGGATGTTGAACGGTTCGGATCGACCGTTAGGATTTTGAAAACTCAAACATTGAGCCGTAGCACGGAGGAGCTCTATACTACGCGTAGCATATTAGCCAGATTATATATATATATATATAGATCTTAACAATACAAGGATTTCTCTTTCAAGTGCAACATGCAATTAAAAGAGAAAAAAAAACACATGAGGGATCAGATTACTCCAGTTAAGAAAAAAAAAATCACATTTGCTCTATTATAATAAATTAATGTTCACTTCTTCTTCATATACCAATTTTTTTATTAAATAAACTTTCGAATTAACTAGATATTGACGCTTTATTGAAAATGATATCGTATCAAATAAACTAGATATTGACCCTAAACCTCACTTTTTGATGTAAATAAATGACAGATGGTATAGATTAAACATATATATACTTGGGTGCATATATATATATATGGAACTGAATTATTTTAATTGATTAATTATGCGCTATATATATCTCTATTTTTCTCAAATATACATGTCTTGCAAAAAGTAATTTATATAGATGACAGCATGATACAGAGTAGACGTATATATGGAACCGAATTGTTTGAATTCTTTTATTTAAATTAAAGTTTGAAGAACTTAAGAGACATTTTTTAGAAAATAGGTAATTTAGAAATTTGTGTTGCGCGATGGCAATTTAATTGTTTTGTCTTCTATAGATATATAATCTCAGTTGTTGTTACCTTAATTTACATAGAACAAAACCCGGTGCATATCATCAATAATACATTTTTCTCTATTTTTTGAGGTCTTATACTTTTTTTTGTTTGCTTATGAAAATTCCATCTTGATTTATAAACATAATTAACTATTTATATGCTTGCATGTTATAATGATTTTTAAAAATACTCAAATAAATTCAGTACGCACAACATAGTACAACTTAGAAACCTAATTAACTTCGTATGAAAATGTAAACACAGTAAATGACTAAATGTACTTTGTCACTAGGGCTGCACAAAAAAATCGTAGTTCATAATTTAATTCGAGTTTGATTCGAAAAAGTTCGTAAAAAATTCGATTCGAAATTGAGTTCGTTCGAAATTAATTCAAACCAAACCTAGTTCGAAATTGATTCAAACCAAACTCAAACTTGACCTAGTTCGTTCGAAATAGGTTCGCAAACCAAACTTAGTTCGAAATTAACTCAAACGTGAACCGTTGATTTCCGCTGATAATGAACTTTAGTATTTTATTTAGGATAATATTTGGGTTTGTAATAATTTTAAGACTTCGGTGATTATTATGGACTTCTATTGATATTTAAATTGTACTTTGAATACTTTGAATATTTAAAAACTTTTGGTGATGTTGTTCACGTTGGCTATTTGGAAAACTTTGGATATGTGATTGTACTGAACTTTGATTGATTGTACTAAACTTTGGTGTTTGATATAAATTTTGATATTTGTAATGAACTTTGATATAAACTTTGGTGTACTGTGTAATTAGAATTCAGAATGCCTGAGTTTTTATTGAAGTGCTGTAATTTTGAACTATGGCTCAGCCATAAGTCATAACTCGTAAGTTGTAACAAATTTCGTAAAAGTTTGAAATTGAGTTCGTAAAAAATTCGATTCGAAATTGAGTTCGTTCGAAATTAAGTCAAACCAAACTTAATTCGATTCAAACCAAACTCAAACTGGAAGTAAGTTCGATTCGGTTTGATTCGTTTGCAGCCCTATTTGTCACTTACGAAAGGTTTTTTTTCTGGTAAAGTATCACTAATGAAAATTTGCATTCACTGTGTTTATATTTCCAAGAGGACAAGTAAGTCTACTCTCTAGTAGTCTATATTTCTCAGGTGACCTATAAGTCTACTCTCTAGTAGTTTATATTTCCAAGGTGCGAAAATTTGTCACTTAATTTTTTTTAGTTACGATTTAAAAGAAAAATTAGACGGAGTACTTGACATGAGTTTGAAAAAAAAATTAATATTACTAGGTACACATATATTATTTGCGCACTCCCAAATTATATCAAATTTGACTAAATTATACCAAAAATGATTGTACATATAATATTTACGTGCCACCTCTTAGGGTGCACATATATTATGTGCATACCTGGTAATATTGAATTTTTTTTTAAAAGTAAATCAAACGGAAAAAATTGAAGGAGTATTTTTACAAAAGTTGCTAAGTAAATAAGAGCATCTACATCCCTGAAACTATCGGAGTTTATAATTTGATGTGGCAGTTTCTAGACCAGTTTCAGGGATGTAGACCAGTTTCTTATTTAGCAACTGTACTCAATAATTTCTTAATAAGAAATCGTTTATAAACTGTGAGTTGGCAAAATAATTGGCTGATGTTCGCTGAAAAAAAAATTTATTTTATTTTATTGCTGATGTGGCATTTTAGAAACTCTTAAGATTAGTTTCAGGAATGTGAACCCTTAGAAACTCCATAGCCTATAATTTCTAAAAATTAGTTAATAGTTACTTAGAAACTCTAAGAGTTTTAGGGATGTAGATGCTCTAAAAGAACACCTAATTTGGTAAACAAAAGAACACCTAAACAAAAGCGGATACGTAAAACCTGTGTATGGTCGTCCCATCAGTCTACCTCTATTTGCTAAATTATCCACCAACTCGTTATGGCTTCTTCTCTAGAGGTGCAAACGGATCGGATAGTGGTAAAATCATATCCGTATACGCTTTTATTTTTCGAATATGGATCGAATATTAAACGAATATGAATATGGATATCCGCTTTTTATAATGATGAATTACATAAATTTTTCATAATATATATTAAACTATATGGTAAATATTTACTATTCAGTACAAATAATTAAAATTTAAAACCAAATCTATAACCATATCCGCACGAATATTCAGATATTGAATATCCGTATCTAATTTAAACTATATGGCTTCTCTCACATAGTAGCAGGTAGGTAGACTAGGCGGCCAAGCACCTCTCCATGGCAGGTAGACTGGTTCTACTCAATGCTCTTTGCTTTTGCTTTTGCCCAAGTATTTTAATTTCTATTCTGATTAGCAATTAACCAATCACATCACCTTTGCCTTTGCTCTTTGCTCTTTGCTTTTGCTTTTGTTTTTGCTTTCAAAGAGCAAAGACAAAGGTGATGTGATTGGTTAAACGGAAAAAATTATTTACCTTTGCCTTTGTCTTTGCTCAAACGGAAAGCAAAAACAAAGAGCAAAGTCAAAAGCAAAGAGCAAAGGCAAAGGTGATGTGATTGGTTAATTGATAATCAGAATAGAGATTTGGGGAGCAAAGACAAAAGCAAAGAGCAAAGGCAAAGGTGAATAATACTGCGATTGCCTTTGTCTTTGCTCAAACGGAAAAAATTAAAGGATTATTTTTACATTTGACTAGCGAGTAGTCTTAAAGTAAGAATAGTAACATACAAATATTTTTTAACAATACAAAGATATGTTTTAATTATCTCTTCAAGTGCAACATGCAAAAGAGAAAAAAGAAAAAGAAAAAAAACATGAGGAATCAGATTGCTTCAGTTGTTAAGAAAAAAATCACATTTGCTCTATCTTAATAAATGTTCACTTCTTCTTCATATACCAAATTTTTTATTAAGTAATCTCTCGAACTAGATATGGACGCTTTATTGAAAAAAGTAATTCATCTGTGACTTTTTATGAGCACTTGAAAGATCTTCTAGGTGTACAGGCTGAGCTTTGAGTCTTAATGCACAGCAACTATATCCTTAATCGATGAACCTCTCATGCCTTGCTGAACCATTCCGGGAACAAGAGATAAAGGAGGCTGTAATGGGACTAGCAAAGGGTAAAGCATCGGGCCCGGATGGCTTACCCAACGAGTTCGCACAAATTTATTGGGATGATCTAAAAGCTGAGATTATGGCCTTTATGGAAGACTTTTACCATAATAGATCAGACCTTCGAATTGCCAACCGAGCGAATGTGGTGATGATGAGAAAACATGAAGCACCGACAAGTGTTCATGACTATAGGCCGATAAGCATCTTAAATCACTACTACAGAAAAAGAGATTGCACACGGACATTAATGGAAGAGCTACACGAATTTCCTGCCGTGTTTAAAGCCAGGGTGTATGAATAGGTCAGAAACTACACACGGATATTTAACCGTGTGTGATTATAATGATTTCTACACGGATATCCCCTAATTAACCGTGTACAAAGACCTGCCAGTGTCGCTCTCCAAGTTACCGAGCTACACGGTTATCCCCTAATTAACCGTATACGTTTACTCTTTCTACACGGCTTTGTATTAAAAGTCCGTGTAGCTATCTTAGCTATTATACACGGATTTTTCTAAAATATCCGTGTATGATTACTATTGCACACGGATTTGTATTAAATGTCCGTGTAGCTCTCTTAGCTATTATACACGGACATTTGTTAAATATCCGTGTGCAATAGCTAATTTTTTTTTGTTTTTTCTATCGTACACGGACGATTATGAAATATTCGTGTATAATAGCTAATTTTTTTTTTTTTTGTATATTTTGTTTTTGGACTAGCCTCCAGCTTTGCTAGCCAATTTTTTACGACAGAAATTATACAAAATTCCATATAGCAATAAATTCATTCGAAACAGATTAATTAGCAAGAAATTCATATACTAAATTTATACAAAATTCATTCGAAACAGATTAATTAGCAATAAACAGATTAATTATGTCACTTATGCACTAAATGATTATGATGCACGAACGATCAAGAAATTGGACTAAATAATAGAAAGATAGATTTCGGTTCTGAGATCACACAGATTCTCAATTCTTTGATAAAACTATTATAAAAACAACAACTGCCTCTGCCAAAAGTCCTGACGGCTGTTTAAATACAAACCCTAAACAAAAATGCATAAAAGATACATAAAAGACCCTAAAAATGCTAAAATTATAAAGAAAGGTCCAAAAGTCCAGATCCGACGGTTGGATCGCGAATCTGAGCCCGAAAAATGGGCGAAACAGATCATAGATCGTTTCGAATCCGGCTTTGGGTTGTGGAGTTCCTGTCAAAATTTCAGCCCGATCCGACGGACGGATCAAAAGTTACACCCCTTTTTCTGAAACATGCGCAGGCCCATATTGCATCAGATTATTCTGATTTTGACCACTTTGGTGATTAACAAAATCATAAATCTCATGTGCATAAATGACTTATAACACATACTTTATGCAAAACAATCAGTCACAGAACAATTACTTTTATGCCCAAATTTCAAACAATTATTTTGTACCAGTAAACTTTAAATGATTGTAAAGAAAGTTCGAAAAGACAGTAAATGATAGGAAAAAGCTCAGTTCGAAAACAGTAAATGATGCACGAAAAGACCCTAAAAACTCTGAGATTGTAAAGAAAATTCAAAAACTCTATATCCGACGGTCGGATCGGGCTGGATCCGACGGTCGGATCGGGCTGGATCCGACAGACGGATCAAAAGTTATGCCCTTTTTTTGTGAAGCATGCGCAGGACTTGGTTAAACACATCATGAGTAAAGCATAGAACAGATCAATTGCAATCATAGGAAATTAATATGAAGTACATACCGCTTATTATCTCAGATCTCAGCTGCTGGCCTCGATCAATTCGCAGAAATCTGATAGGAAAAAGCTCAGTTCAGAGAGATGTACTAAAAGACTTGATCAAAACGGCGCTGGAAGGGGAAGACATTAAAATCCTACACTTTTATACACGGCTATTTAGTTATAAATCCGTGTAGCTCTCCAACTAAACATACACGGCTATTTAGTTATAAATCCGTGTACAATTCTACTATTTCTACACGGATATATTATCAAAAATCCGTGTGTATATTCCTACACGGCTTTGTATTAAAAGTCCGTGTAGCTCTCTCAATTATTTGCACACGGACCTCTTTACACACGGATTTTTGGTTTCTAATAAACCGTGTAGCTCTCTCTAATAATTCTACACTGATTATTAACTAATTATCCGTGTAGAAATCGTGCAGATCTTTTGAATAAGTAAAAAATCATATTTGGTACACGGTTTTTAATAAAATTCACTAGTACAAAAAACCCCTTCACCGACTGTTAAAAACACTTATACCGACTGTTATTGAGGCGTCGGTGATGGCGGCGACGGTATAGATAAATCTTTACTGACGGGTGAATAACAGTCGGTGTAGGCGCCCAACACCGACGGTTTTTTGGAAAAAACAGTCGGTGTAGGCGCCCAACACCGACTGTTTTTTGGACAAAACAGTCGGTGTAGGCGCCCAACACCGACGGTTTTTTGGAAAAAACAGTCGGTGTAGGCGCCCAACACCGACTGTTTTTTGGCACAAAACAGTCGGTGTAGGCGCCCAACACCGACTGTTTTTTCCAAAAAACCGTCGGTGTTGGTGCCCAACACCGAATTTTTTTTTTTTTTTTTTTTTTTTGCACCTGTATAATTATATAATTCCTATACCATTTATAATTATACAAAATGATAAACTTTTTTCAAGGTGAATATATTAATAGATAAATAAACGTCATTTACATATTTTCCTCTCTACAGAGAGCAATTAGTTACAAACGTCATTTACATATTTTCCTCTCTACAGAGAGCAATCAGTTACAACCTTCTAGTGATTGAGCCAGAGGCAGTGCATGCTTTCTTTATTTCCTCAACACGCTTGCGAGTAAGCGAGGATTTGGGGTCTTTTGTCTTCGATCTACAGATAAACCATGAAATTTTTTGAGTTTCTCATTGACCTCATGCTCACATAAACAATAAAATACATACAGATCAATAGATCATAAAAGTATTGATATGTAACATAATCATACCTTAGATTCGAGCGAGGCAGAAAGTTCATAGAAAGCATCATATACATCCTTCATTGTATTTGTCTCGGCAATAACTCTTGCCGTCAGCCCTGAGAAAAATTGAATTACTTATCAGAGGGAAAAATAAATTGAATATACACAATGTAGAAGAGGGTAATAGCTTCATTAAAATGTATTAATCACAGAAAATGCACTGCTGAAAAAGTTGGTAGGAAACGAAGTTTATACAAATCATATACAAAATATATAGTTTACATACCACGCCTCATTTTGACAACTCCTTTGAAGACATTTACATTGTTGTAGCACAATGCTAGTGTGCCAATTGCCATGACCTGAAAGAACAATTTATTTAGGTTAAATACTTTTTTCATTTTTGCTGAGAAAACATAAGAAAGAAACTATAATAAAAAAGACATTTAAAAAACTATGGGGCAGAATTTAAAAGTGAAGTGATGCCAACAAGGATGGTTTAGATAATAATACATCATACGTCAGTAACAAAGAAAAAAAGATGATGGTTCCGGTGCCACGAGTTACCACAACCTCTATTTTTCATTAAAATTTTAAAATCCAAAATCGAAAAAAAATTCCATCGATCTTGTTGTCTCTTCACGAGCAACACATCCATCTCAAAATTTACAACTTTCTAGGTTCATTTTGCACAAGATTAGGAGTCCATAAAATGAATGAACAAGTTAACTGCAATAGATAAATTTGATGTATCTTTGACCTCCTGATATTGTACAAATAAATTAGAAAGATTATAAATTCTAGATGGGATGCATCTCTCTTTAAGAAGAACTAGATCAACAGTTTGAATTTCAATGTTTCAATTGCTAATGTAAAAGGGAGGTTGTGGCAACGTATGGCACCATATCCCTCCCCATAAAAAAAGCTAACCAGTATATTTTCTATGCGACCATTGAAGAACCTTAAAATTGACATCTCAAATCTTGGTAATTTGGTATCAGTTGATGGTAGCACAGTACAGTATGAGTACTCATGTGTCAGTACCTTGTTGTTATCTGCTTTCATAATTTTTTTACCACTTCTTTGTCATTGAAGTATTGTATCTTCTTAATATCATTATTTTCTTTTCTTATAATCTATTATTTTAGTTGGGAAGTATATAATAAGTTACCTGGGGAATGGCGCAAAAACGGAAAGTAGCTTGATCCTTTAAAAGGGCCATATCTGAAGGCAGTCTTTGACATGGATTAGAGCATTTGTAACCATGTCATTCAAGCATTGCACTGATTTCTCAAAATTCTCCTCATACTTGAAATCCTGAAATTGCAGGGAAGATTTTGTATAAATCATAGAGAATAAACTCACACTAAAGCAGGTGGGACCGGAAGAGGAAAAAAAGAACAAATTTAAAGGTGAAAGGAATTCAAGACCTCAAGCTTGTTAGCATATTTACTCCAAATTTCCCGAGGCCAGAACATGCGTGACTTCGGTATCTCGTTTATATCTTCAAGATAATCTCGAATAATATTGGCTTTCTGCAAATTTGAGGTTTTATTATCACATCACCACAAAAAAAAAAAAAAAATCGAAATGGAAGGGTACAATACCAAGTTAATACCATAACAGTAGAAAGACCCCTTTAGTTCTTATATTTTACAATTTACTCCAGCACAAAGACAGTAAGACTACAAATAATGAACTATGCAAAAGCAACAACCAATCTTGTTACACAACGGTACAAAACCTGACCAGTTAAAGGCAAAAGCATCACCTGAAGAAAGAGACCCATAGAGTTTGAAAGAGAATCAGAAGCGAGATCTTCAAGGCCAGCCACATAGAAAAGCTTTGACAGACCCAAACCTACAAGGCCTGCGACGTAGTGACAATACTCATCATAATCATCTACGGTCACCAGTTGATAAAAAAGAAGGGGGCAGTGTCAGCAGTTGAGGAGTTAGGATTACAAGGGTTGAGAAGTTGTTACCATGTGGCCTCCGTGAATTTTGGAGCTGCTAAAGCTGCTGCCTGCTGGTACCAGTCTGAGTTGGAGCTGCTCACGCTGCTGGTACCAGTCCAATTCCGACTACAGTACAGCAGAGATCGAGTGCTTGGGTGCTTGGGTGCTCGGGCGCACAACGCACTCCTCCTCCGCGCTCCAGCGGAGCTCGGGTGCTGGTGCGGGGCGAGGCAGCAAGGGGAGGTAGCGGGGCGAGGCGGGGCGAGGCAGCAAGGCGACTCGGGTGCTCGGGTGCTTGGCGGAGCCGGAGGCAGCAAGGAAGAGGAGTGCGTTGGGAGATCGCGAGGCTGATCGACTCAACTCAAAATTTCGCGGAAGGAAGAGGAGTGCGTTGGGAGATCGGAGGCAGCAAGGAAGAGTAGGGTTTTCGGGAAAGAAGAGGGAAATGAAAACATTTCGCGGCTCATCATCGAAAGTTATAAAAACTGGGAATTAAATTTTTTTAGTTCAACACCGACTGTTTTTTTAAAAAACAGTCGGTGTTGGTAATTACTCAACACCGACTGTTTTTTGTAAAAAACAGTCGGTGTAGGTATCACCAACACCGACTGTTTTTTAAAAAAACAGTCGGTGTTGGTAATTGCTCAACACCGACTGTTTTTTTTAAAAAACAGTCGGTGTAGGGTATAAGCAACACCGACTGTTTTTTTAAAAAACAGTCGGTGTTGGTTTACTGACGGTTTTTTTGTAAGAGAACAGTCGGTGTTGAGATTGTTCTTATTTACGATTTTACCAGCAGTCTCTACACCGACTGTTACATAGTTAAAACAGTCGGTGATTGAGGGTCGGTGAAGGGGTTTTTTGTACTAGTGATTGCCAAATCTGTGTACAATGTGCAGTGTACAATGACTATTTTTGTAGTAGTGAATCTTGTGCCTAAGCTAATCTCAAAGGTGTTGGCAAACCGATTGAGAGACAAATTACCCGACTTGATATCCCATCAACAAACCGCCTTTGTAAAAGGTCGCATTACTTGCTGCATTAATAGTTTTTTAATTTGCCATTAACTGACATGATTTCCTCTTGAGTTCTTAATTAATCTTACTTGAAAACAAGGATCTGATCATCTGATCTTTCTTTTATTTCATGATTATTCTTTATGTACAGCTTTATAGTGAAGGATATTGTGCTGCAAACTTTAAATAATATATGTATATATATATAAAATTTACCATTTCTATTTTCAGAAGGGAGAAGGAATGAAGTGCATGGCGCAAGATGCAGCTGGGACAATGAGCGACAAAGCATCCAGTGCAGCGGATTCCGTCAAGAGCAACTTCAAATGATAAAATCCAACTTGAAGAAGAATTCAATTCCAGGTCTTTTTAATTGCATTTACATTTACATTCTGCTTTTGCTTGAATTTCCATTTCTAGAGTTGGTTTGCGTTAATTAGTTTTGCTTAGTCAGCTTCAGTAATTTTGATTTCGAGTTCATTTGCATTTGTTTGCATGTGAGCCTTGTCCTTCCTTTGGAAAGTGAAGTGAATATATAATTTTAATTTTTATCCATTTGTTGATGATGTGCAAGCTTGGGGAAATAACACAATGGTTTATGAACTGGATAACATTCAATTTATAAAGAGTATAATGTACTCCTGAGCAGGCAGATGGGGCTGCCTAACAACAAAAAAATATTATAATTAGATCTAGACTGCCTCTAACGTGCCCCTGAGAGACATTATTACAAAGCAAACAACTGATAACATGAAAGTGACAAAAAATGTCAGTTCTCAAAATAAAATACAGGGACTTGAAATCACTTAAAAATAGCAAATGAACTCTGGACAGATACAATTAAAGTTTCTGGACACACAGCTGCAATATACTCTTCCTATAGGCGACTCAAAGGAAACTAATGTGCAATATATATACTCTTCCTATGTACAAAATCTTCTGATTTAGTACATATCCAAAAAAAATAGTACAAAATTTCCAAAAAAATATAAAATTTTGTATCAAGTACATTTTAATATGGAGATCATGTTGAGTTGTTTGGATTGACCGTTTAGACTTTGAAAATGGAATAAGGATGTGGGGGCATGATTGAGGCACGGAAAAATGGGGCATTTTAACCCAATATGAATACATTTATTAGATAAATTAGTAATTAATTCATCGAAGTGCTACACTGCCTACACTCGTTCAACCAATTTATAGTTTTGGGAGAGGTTCGGTGCAACTCTCAACAATTTTGCACGACACTTCAACATATCTGACACTGTCGGATACCGCACTGCGCATATATAGCCCTTGAAGAAGGAACATACATATATATATATATATATCACCTTGAAAACTTTGTGCTGTGATGGCAGGTACTATCTAATGTTGGATAATTAATCTAATATTGGATTAATATGTAAAAATAAATTTGTATTGTATACTGTCAATTTTATGCTCAATTAAAAGTGGTCATATGCGTTATATAATTTATGAGCATTAATGTGTCATATAGGGTGTGGACCTTTAATGTGTATAACTTAAGAGGTAATATTCAATTTTATGATGGGTTGAATTGAATAATTACCACATTAGACAACCAAGAGTGTCTTGGGCTGTATATTATGATTTGGTACTCAGAATGCAAGACAATCTGAATTCGTTTCTTCTTATCCCATTAGAGAGAACTATATATATATGAGAGACTTTAGAGAAGGTAGAAACAAATGGAATTCTCTAAAGAGCCTTGATATTCTGGAAGATCCGAATCGGTGGTGGCGCTCTCACGCACAAGATAGTCAAGGATTAAGGTACGCTTCCGCACTTCAGTTTATATTCAACACAGATGGTCCTGCGGTGATCGACAATGGTTTTCGTCGGTTCCAACAAGTGGTATCAGAGCCGCTCTGTGTTTGAAACAAGTTTTCTATATTTTTTCGGTACAATTATGGTATAAGGTTGAATTTCTGATTATTGACGATATTATATTTGTTAAATCGATTAATTTTGTCCTTTAAATTCGGTCCAGAACCTTAAAATCGCCATTTCTGATCTCAAGATCACGCATGGTCCGCGTGTGAACCAAGTTTAACCAGAAATAAACCAATTTTGCGACCCTTCAGTTTTTGTAGACCGCGCATGGACCGAGTCTAACCTGAACATAAGTCTTTTCGATGAGGAATTAGTCCGGTAGACCACGGGTGCACCGCGACATTAGTTCACGGTGAACCGCACATACACACCGCGCTGGGAGCGTGTGAAAAGTCTGTGGACCGCGTAAGTCTCGTATACAGTGCGATTTTGGATGGTTCACTGTGTGCCGCGAAAACACCCCAAAATATGAAAATTTATGAGACTCGAACCAGTGACCTGTTGATCAAGGTCTTTGCGCACAACCAACAAAATTACAAAGGCTCATGCGAATTATTCGGTTAAGTTAATATACCTCAAAACTTTGGCAAATCAAATTTATATTTATGGCAGCATGCGAATTCCATATTAAATGTGACTTCGAGGTTTAAGCTTTCAGCTTTAGAATTAAGTTAATTTCGGTTTTTAAGTATGATTTAATTAAGATAAAGATGATTATGATTAATATAAATCTGATGTCTCGTTATTTGACCTACAAATCCGACCAATTCCTGTACCAAAATCTGTGTTTTAAATCACCAAATCGTGTCTATTACATTGAATATCTATAGAATGTGGTACTGCTGCGTTTTTATTCTTACTTTGCAGAAAACGAGCAAAATCAGGGAAGAGTGCGAGTTCTGAAACCCTACACGCGGGCCACGTCACATCCGAAGCGGGCCGCATCAAACCCTGACGCGACCACAGACGCGATCACTCTTTACACACGCGAGAGACACAGACACGCGGGCCGCGTCATACCACACGCGGGTCGCGTCAGCCTATTCCGGAAACAAAACAGAAAATGAAACAGAGGCTCAATGAAGGAAAGGTAGGCCAGATTGGCTATATTACGGGATCCCTTGCCACATTCACATGAATTCGGCATTTTGGAGAGCAAGAGACAGATTCTAGGGTTTGGACTTGACGGCTAGCTTGGAGACGAAGTTGAGAAGCGAAAGACGAAAGTTCTTCACGGATCTTCTTTGTATTTCGGGTTTTGTCATGAATACTTCTTCTATCATTTGTTTTATTTGCTTTTTGACTATGTGTGAGTAGTTCACTTAGTTTCTAGGGTTACGATGTAGTTTGATATTTTGTTTTGTATGCATGTTGTTTGAATCTGTGTTGAATGTTAGTGTTTAATTGTTTGAGTACTATTTAATTGCTTTGTTGAAGTTGATTGAATGATTCTTGTTGTCTACTGTTAGATGTCTATAGCATATTTTCTAGTACTTGGGCCTTGATGTTTCTCTCAACAAAACTTAGTATTTGAGGTAGGTTTACGAGCTGTGAGGCGAGACCAAATAGTAACCGAGAGGTGAACTTTTTCATTTATCGAGAGGTAGTGGAAACCTTTAGTAAACCGGACAATTAACTTAGATTAAAAACCTAAGAAGGTGAAATTGCATTTCCGATACCAAGTTTATTAAGCCAACAAACGAGAGTTGAGGTTTAGGAACATTAGGTTCGGTCAATGAATCATTACACCAAAGAACAACGCAGAAACAGATAGCTGCTGTATTCACTCGAGGTCCACGCGGACCGCGTATGAGAGTACGCGGGTCGCGTCTTCCACTTAGGCCGCGTATGAAAGTACGCGGGTCGTGTGTGGTATCGAGAGGCAGAGTTGAAGATGAAATCGAAAATCCTAGAAACGCTTTTCTCTATCTGATAAAAACCAAATTTTACTTTCTGTCATTTTAATCATTGTTATTGAATTTAGAAAATTAAATAAGCCAAATCAACCTTTTCCAACTTCTAGTACCTAATTGATTTAAGTAGAGTCCAGATTAGATTTTGAACCGTCCTGTGGATCGATACTTGACTAAACTATACGATAGGATTGTGCACTTGCAGTCTAGTCGGAAGTTAATTCAAGGTCTAAAAGGTACATCTTGCTGTACTGAAACTTTGTGATACACTTTTGTGCGAACAAAATCCACAAGTAATTGAGAATCAAAATAATAAAAAATGTATATTTGATTCTTAATAAAGTTTAAGTGGATTTAAATTTTGGATTATATCGTGGTAAATGTATATTTATAAGTGGAATAGAAAATGATTCAGCGAAAAGAAATATAATTGGATTTAGATACACCTTTTATTGGTGATAAGATGTAGAAATCCAAGTACGCTATGATTGAGATACCACTACATATGTATATTTTCGGTATAGCATAAGAATTAAGTTAATTACGGTTGGACTAAATCCACATGGCAATCGAGAATCAAAAGAGGAAAAATATATATTTGATTCTTAATAAATTAAGGATGGATTTAGATTTATGTTTAAACCGTAATTTTAGATTTTGATATAATTTTAAGTTCGAATAAAAGGTATTAAGGTTATGTATTTTAAAATATATTGGGTTTCAATCGCACCTCGCCAAAGTGAGCTCTCCTTTTGAAATTAATTAATTTTAAAATATAAAAGATTTTATTGTGTGCATGTAATGAGTGTAAGTATTCGTCGGCCCAAAGAAAGACCAATATTTATTAAAGTTGCATGTGCGCCTTGTGGTAATAAGTGCAGTGATAATTGTTTGGTTTTTTTACGTGTGATCAATTTAATCGGTCCAAAGGAAGGTTAATTGTTCGACATGTTACTTAATTATCAGTGCTTGATTGCTACGCCAAGATATCATAAGAAGTTAATATTTTAGTCCAAAGACAACTTATTAATGGAACCGGTATCTTGAGGTAATGGGGTTTACCTTTATTTGAATTTATTATTATATATGGATATTTAATGAGTATGTAGTGTTTGTTTATTGTTCTAATTTTAGTTAATATCAATTCTAGCATCAAATTAAGGGAATGAAATAACTTATTGTTAGTTCTAATAATTATGGATCTTGACATTGTGTTAAGGATTGATTCTCCAATATTACAGTTCTACCTCTGATTTAAGAGGGAGAAAGAAAAAGTGAGAGAAGTCAAATCGCACGTGTCATATAATCATAATAAAGGACCATTCTAGAAGCATTTAGAGGCACATTTACAAATACTTTAGTTAAGGCTTATAAATTCCTTTCGACTATTGAAAATAAATTTGTTAAGAACGAATAGTTTGAAATTGATACGATCTTGACAAATCAATTTTTCAGTAAGGTATAAAGTCAAAGGAATACATATAAGAAATAAGAGTATGGTAGCCGCGTATACAACACCTCAATAGGAACAACAAAAGAAATCGGTTAAACCGGATGGTAGTAGTTGTTTCTTTTGAATTGTTGAAAAGTATAAAGGTTTCATGAGTATGTTGCTCGTATGGGTGTCATGTCAAATTAAATATCTTCAATTTTAAGAATAATTATGCTATCGAGCATGTTGCTCGTATGTATTTCTATACCTAACAGTACAATAGAACTATACGAGCAACATGCTCATGAAACCTCTAAGAATAATTTTAAGAATAAATTAATACAGAAGATTTCCTATGTTTCGGTAGTAGGAAGTCCGAAGTATGCTCAAGTTTGTACGTGTCTAGATAGTGCGTACATAATTAGAATGCTAAATTGATATTAAAGTAATTCAGAAGCAGACCATAAGATAGCAGCCAAAAGGTCTTGCGTTATTTTTATGGAAAATAAAAACTACATACTCATATATCGAATATCAAACAAGTTTGAGATCATTTAGTATATTGATTTCGATTTTGGTAGATACCAATAAAGCATGTTATAACATGTGTATGAGGTATCTAATTGGTGAATATAATTGATTTTGTCACATGGCTGCACGAAATGGATAAGAATTAAATACCACTTAAGTTATTTTGTGACAATAACCCGACAGTTTTATATTCCAATAATAGAAACTTGACAAGGTCAAATAATATAGACCAAGTTCTTGGTTGTAAATGAAAGAGTTCAGAATTGACAGTTGTCTATCGAGTATAATGGCACAAACTCCGTAATTGTAGCTGCATATTAAAGGATTGTCACCCAAAAGATTTCATGAGCATGTTGCTCGTATGGGTGTCATATCAAATTAAAGATCTTTAATTTTTGAGGATATTCAGATTTAGTGGGAATTTGTAATTATGCTTGTATGACATATGCGGTTTTCAGTTTTTAAAAGTGTAAGGATATTTCTGCAGAAATAAAGTTTCAGTTTATTCACATTCTGACTCTATTAAGTTTGATCTCATTTAGGGTGGACCAGTTGAAAATAGACACGTTATGATCACATTAAGTGAAATTTTCATGCTACACATCCACATCATGATTCATGTCATTTGGTTATATCAATATATGTGACCATTGTTGGTTGAGTTACGAATAAATGTGGCAAAAATTGCTTTGATCCTATATTAATATAATTGATGAACGGAATTGTTCGAAACACATTTCGGTAATGACAGAAAAGTTGAGCTCACTACGGTTATTAACAATACAAAATTATAAGGTTTCACATATAGTCCAAGTGGGAGATTGTTGGATAATTAATCTAACATTGGACTAATATGTAAAAATAAATTTGTATTGTATACTGTCAATTTTATGCTCAATTAAAAGTGGTCATATGCAATATAATTATGAGCATTAATGTGTCATATAGGGTGTGGATCTTTAATGTGTAGAACTTAAGATGTAATATTCAATTTTATGATGGGTTGAATTGAATAATTACCACATTAGACAGCCAAGAGTGTCTTGGGCTGTATATTATGATTTGGTACTCAGAATACAAGGCAATCTGAATTCGCTTCTTCTTATCCCATTAGAGAGAACTATATATGAGAGACTTTAGAGAAGGTAGAAACAAATAGAATTCTCTAAAGAGCCTTGATATTCTAAAAGATCCGCGGTGGTGGCGCTCTCACGCACAAGATAGTCAAGAATTAAGGTACGCTTCCGCACTTCAATTTATATTCAACACAGATGGTCCTGCGGTGATCGACAATGGTTTGTGTCGGTTCCAACATCTAAAGGATGTAGTTTTGGAAGGGCGTCCCTTTTAACAAGGCATATGGAATGACAGCATTTGAGTACAATGCAAAGGATTTACGAGTCAGTCTTTTATTCAATGAGGGGATGAAGAACCATTCTATCATCTTCACAAAAAATTTCCTACAATTATACCATGGATTCAATGACATCAACACACTTGTAAGATGTTGGCGGTGGAGTCGGGGTGATTTTGAGCATGATCACCTCAAAGTACCCAAAGATTAAGGGGATTAATTTCAATCTTCCCCATGTTATTGCTGATGCGCCATCTTACCCCGGTATGTTCACTCCAGCCATCTCTCTTTCTCTATAAAAAACAGAGAAAGGTTCATTATGATGTCATGAGTGTTATGGTTCTCTGGTAAAATTGGTAAATAACTAGAATTTAAAAAGTTAACAGAAAAAAATAATATTTTGTCAAATAAATATGGTGTGTGAGATAAATTATGAACAGAGAAAATGTGAATCAAGTGTTTTGCTGCTTTATTTATCAAATTTATGATCAATAATAAATGATTTGAATTTGATTTAGGAGTGGAGCATGTTGGCGGTGACATGTTCGCGAGTATACCAATAGGAGATGCCATATGCATCATGATGAAGGTTAGACATCCAATCACAAATTTACCTGTACTGAAGAAATTGCAATAATTCGTATAGCAAAATTGCGTTATATATTACAAGGTAAAAAGCAATAAATAACAACTTGAAACACTTGCAGTGGATTTTGCATGATTGGAGCGATGAGCATTGCCAGAATATTTCGAAGAATTGCTACAAGGCTCTGCCAGAAAATGGAAAGGTCATCATATTAGATTGCATTGTGCCCACAAATCCGGATGCAACCGCACGATGTGCATTTCACAACTATATAGCAGAAAGGGCCTCATATATAAATAAAAGATTAAAAGATAGTGATCGATGAAGTATTTCAACCAGAAAGGATAATCATTTTTTTGTACCTCAAAATAGAAATAAAAATGGAATTGTTCTGTTTTGTTTTTCTTTTTGGAGAATTACTACAATTAATATATACTTTGTTCAGTTTCTGGGGACTAACTTGTTGCCTTAATTCAAATAAATATATATTTTTATTATTTGGATATTTTTGGAGTACATGATGTGACTGGGCAATCACAGTAATTCAAATGAATAATTTAAATAATAGTAAATTAGTAATTTCTTTTGACCCCAGTTGAACATTAATTTTGTGCAGAAAGTTAGAAAAACTGTACTGTGTAACCTCCATCCAGCCTCTTCTCTTTAATAACAACGGCCCCTTTGTTGCTACCTAAACAATGCAAGATAAACGGAAAACTCATTCGGTAGTGACTCTTGTTTATTTTGTAATCGTGTAGAGATTTTATCATTTTCTTGAATGTTGAGTAGCTCAAATTTTATCATTTTATGGATTTTACATTAGGTAATGGAATATAATTTTTATTGAAGGATCAAATTGTAAAATTATTCAATCTATGTAACTAACCTTCCATTGGACATCTCAGATGAGTCACTACCATTGGGACCCACCAGTCATGATGACTCACCGAGCGTTTCTGACATCTCATCTGTGTTGCTACCATTGGGACCCACCTGTCCTGACGACTCACCCATCTCCAGTGTTGGTGCTATACCAGTGACTTTTTGCCCTCCTGGATTGCCTAACGATCGAGGAACCTCCCAGCACCATTTATAGGGGTAATTGAGGATAGAGAATGGATTCTGTTTGAATGTAATAGTATGGCTTGACAGTATTTGGAAAATTAATTGAGGCGTTTAATGTAAATATTCTTTTAATAGTTGGTTTCCAAATTAATTGAGGCGTTTAATGAAAATTAACTAAGCGCATTCATAGGCCTACGACACTTTCCAAATAAGCAAAAGATAACACAGAGAACTTCCATGTCCCTGAAAAACCTTCAAATGCCATGCAATTGTGCACTAGGGAGTTAAGATCATAGAAGGAAAAATCGGAATCGGATTTCGGAATCGGAAACGGTCACTTGACAGTAGAATCGGAATCGGATGAATCGGTAAGAATCAGCTGAATCGGATCGGAAACTCGAAATTGGTCACTTGACAGTAGAATCGTACGTGTACGTAGGTTCCAAGTGTAGTATGAATAAACTTAAAAAAATTGGAAAAAAAAAACAGATAATTTTTTATGCTTGTAGTAAATGGGCCATTAAATTCATGTTGGGCTCAGTTTATGGGCTAAGATAGTGATATTTCTTTTGTTAACAAGGCTATATTTGATGCAAAATTAAGTACATGATCTCATGGAGCAATATATTTGGCAGTTAATTTATTCTTATTGGCTTTATTTTTAACTTACCGATTGGATTGTTTTATTTTAATTGAAGCTTAAATTAATATTGTTAGA
>JAJGRW010000021.1:115848-170948 GCA_025461045.1 Carex parvula | reverse complement strand
TAAAAACAACTATTAGATCTTATAAGCTACCCCAAAAAAAAAACCTGCAGTTGGAAAAAAACAAAGTAAAGAAATCTCGGAACGACATACCTAAACTATTAACATTTTTGTATGTACAAAGGAAATAATATGTAAGTTCATGCTAAAGTTAAACTTACACTATTTGTTTCTTGCCAGCCAACATTTCCAAGCGGTAGAAGCTGCAGCCTTTGCTAAATGGGAAAGGCTTCCCTTTCCATTCTGTATATTATTTACCACATTACCCAAATTACAACTAAAATCGGAACTTGCATGTAAATTCCTCTCAATACGTAAGAATTTGCAAATAACATGATTTTGCACAGCATGCAAAAAACATACAAGTATCATGTACCATCAGGGTCGGTACCAGTGCACAAGAGATCACAACAGCACTGCAAAACAGCAACTAGCACCGAAAACAACAGGGTTGGTACCAGTGCACAAGAGATCACAACAGCACAGTAACCACCGTACCAGTACTGGTACGGTGCCACCGCAACCCACCGTACCAGTACTGGTACCCGGCCGGGAAAATCAACAACCCGCGCAAGGCATTAAATAAAAAGGGGGTTTTGAGCATTTACCCGAAAGGCAGAATCGCAAAGAGGCAAGGTAGGCCGGTTCCGAGACTCGTCTCGCCTCACGGCCAGATTGGGAAAATCGCACACGAATGGCACCAGCAAACACCAGCCAGCACCAGGAAGGCAACCGAACACCGAACCAGAACAAGCACGCAAGAACCCTAGGGTTTTGTATAAATCGCAAGCACAGGTAAACAGAAAAGAGCGCGAGAGAGAGAGATTATTTTCTCAGCACATGAGTGAAGGAAGCAGAGAGGGAGAGAGAGAGCGGAGAGAAAAAGGGAGAGATTTCGTTCTCAGCAGAGAGGGAGAGAGAGAGCGGAGAGAAAGAGGAATGGGCGGAAAAGAGAGAGGTCGGAGGAGAAGAAAGGGGTGGCGCGGAAAAGTGGCACTTTTTTTTTTAACCCCGAACTTTCAGCGACCGGTGTTTTCGCCGGTCGCTGAAACAATTGGTCGCCAATGATTTTTGTAAAAAAATTTATTTTAAAAAATGTCAGCGCCGGCGAAAACACCGGCCACTGATACCGGTCGCAGATACTTTTTTTTGTTGTAGTGATGTGTGACTTTATACTTTTTAGCATCAAATTAGTTACTTGTAATAAAATTAGAAACATAATAATTTAATTAACTTTTTAATATTTGTTAGTTACTGTAATTCTCAGGGCGCGCGCGCGCACACACACATATATATATATAGAGAGAGATAGCCTAATGTCATAACGTTATAACTTCGGCCGAAGTTATAACGAGTCGTTTATTAGTTTTTCAAATCCAAACAACCGATCCGAACCGTTCAACTTTTTCTAAATATTGAAATGTGCTTGGAGACCAAATTTTACATTTTTTGGAATTTTTTTACTATTTATTAAGCCACTTTGAAAATCGCAGATCTGCTGTGAATAGTAAAAACAGTAAAATTTTCTGGACCACCGGATCAGTATTTTCAAAGTGGCTTAATAAATAGCAAAAAAATTCCAAAAATGTAAAATTTGGTTTCCAAGCACATTTCAATATAGAGAACATGTTGAACGGTTCGGATCGGTTGTTTGGATTTTGAAATTGCAAAAACAACTCGTTATAACTTCGGGCCGAAGTTATAACGTTATGACATTAGCCCATCTATATATATATCAGTGATGAATGATGATACGTAGGTCACAAGACTGACCAGTGGCGGAACCAGGAATGATCGGTAGGAGGGGCCTAACTAGTTTTGTCACGTTAAGAAAATTTTATAATAAAATTTCAATCATTTGTTTATTTAGAATGTTTAAAACGGAATCGAAATTTGATCGACGAGCGAGGAATGGGAAATTAAAACACGTTAAATGGGTTTATATTGAATTTTAAAATTATTCGGACCATTGATTCATCCTAGCACGAATCGCGAAGCACCCTCTTTGATAAACCCTAACCCCTCTCTCTTCTCCCTTGTGTGTGGCCGGCCAAAGAGAAAGAAAGAGAAAGAAAGAGAAAGAGAGAGAGAGAGAGAAGAAAAGAGAGGGAGAGCTCCGAAATCCCGTCGGATTGCGCCACCGTCCGGGAAATCGAGGTTGAAACCGAGAAGGCAGCTGTAGATCTCTCCTAGCCATTCCGTCGGTAATTTTTCTTTTCCCTTCTTCGTTTGAAAATCCGAGATTTCTCGAATCCGCGGGTTGTTCGTTTTAAACCCAAGATTAGTGTTAGAATTGATCGAACTCTAACTCCTTTGAGCTTCTCATCTCTCGTTTACCGATTTTCTCCGTGATTTCGTCTCCCATTTTGGATTTCCCATTCTAGGGTTTTGATACCAAATCCCGCATTGAAACGCGGCATTGATTGATTCGGTGAGTCCGACCGACTAGACTTGTAATCGGTAGGGTTACCTCTTGATCGAGAAAGGTTAGAACGTGTAATGGTTAAATTAAGATTTCGACCAAATTAGGGTTACACCAACCGGCCAATCGAATTGATGCGTAAACCAGAATAGCGAACCAGTACAGGAATGAGACCTAATTGAGATGGTATACGTGGAATGTAGGTGTAGGCTCAGTTGAGCAAAGGTTTGCGGGGCATTCCGAGGCGCCTGATCTGTAGTCACGCGGTACGCCTATTGCCAGCAGGTGCGGGATTCTTGGACTTGTTTGATAATTTATATTCATGAATTAAACTGCTTCCAATTGTCATGTTGAACTGCTTGATTGATTGCATAATCGAATTGTTTGAATCATATGCATAACCGTATTAAATTAGAACTGATATGTACTGAAATCGCCTTATTGCGGGCCGCAACAACTCCCATTACGGGCCGTAATCAACAGCGTAGCTCAAAATATAGACTGACTGACTCTCGGAATACTTTGTTGCGGGCCGCAATGAAAGTAGCAGAATGAAATACTCTCTGGCTGAGAATGGAGTACTTTGTTGCGGGCCGCAACCACAGCCATTGCGGGCCGCAATAAGGGCCTGGAAAATGCCAATAAGAGTTGGAAATTTTCGGGTAATTAAGTTGCGAGCCGCAATAACCCCATTTCAGTCCGAAGTGAATATCATAGTTGTATTTGCATGTTGAATGGTATATCGTTTGTTTGTGTTCTTTTGTTTTGGGAACTACGGTCGAAAGTCCACAACAATTTATGACTATCTAGGATGGTCGGTAACGTTTCGAAATCAACGCTGGGCGATGACTCGAAACCATGTGCGCATATGAGGATAATTAATCACTGCTGGGCAGTGATTGATTAAGATCAGTCAATGCTGGGCAATGACTGATCGTGACGGAGACTTTGGGTGACTGTGAGGAAACGATGAAATGGTGTCATATCCAGTCTGGGACAGGAATGACAGTTTGGTTTGACGTGTTGCGAATGGACAATTCTGAGCTTATTGCATACGAATTTTTCTTGTCTGATTATGAACCAGACCTTAGTTAATGGTTAAGCCAAAGCACTGCAGATGGGTGTCAGATAAAGGGTCCAGCTGGTGGGCCATCTGTAGGTGTCAGTGACACTGCAGATGTGGTTGGATAAAGGGTCCAGCTCGGTGGGACATCCGTAGGTGCTACCAGCTGTAATAAACTGAGTTAAGCCAAAAACGTGCGTGTTTGAGATTCATCTTGGAAATTCCGTAACTTGTGTTTCATTTGGTAAATTGTTGTCGATCATATGCACTTGCTTTATTTGTGAATATGCATATGTCTGAACTGCTTTTGTATGGTTTCATTTCTGAATATAGATTTTGATTGCAAGTCCAATAATCTAAACTGTGGCAAATTTCGCACTGAGAATTTGTTCTCACCCCCACTCTTGGGTTATTTTTACAGGATTTGAGGCGTCGGGTTCTGGAGAGGCACGCGAGTTGTAGACCCTCGGTAGTTGCCTCTGTATGGCCTAATCTACCTTTTTGTTGTATAGTTTAGGGTTAGGCCTGATGGTTAGTATCTGTACGAGATATTTTATTGTATTATACCTTGACTAGACCGTGTACCCTTATATATGGCTTTATGTATATATATATACATAGGGATGTGCTTGATAGTAGTTAATTATGCATATTTGGATTTAACGGAAAAATCGCCTTGTAAACATACACGGCGTTGTATGTTTACGGCAGGGAACTGTTGCGAACCGTGGCTGCGGGGTGTGACATTTTCAATGTGTTTCGCTTTTTCAGTGAAGATATCGTCCATATTCATATGTAATTTAGAATAATTTGATGTAATTTACCGTATTTTATCTTAATGTAATTTAATTTTATTGTAATCTGACTTAATATAGTGTAATTCAACAAAATTTCAAGTAATTTAGCGTATTTTAGTATAAATATGCTAATTATATATCAAAAGAAGTAATCTATCAAATAATTTAAACAAAAAAATTTTAATTTTCGGTGTTTTTCGTCTTTTCAGTGAAGATATCGTCCCTATTCATATGTAATTTAGCGTAATTTAGCGTATTTTAGTATAAATATGCTAATTGTATATCAAAAGAAGTAATCTATCTAATAATTTAAACAAAAAAATTCAAATTTCATTATTTTTCGTCTTTTCAGTGAAGATATCGTCCCTATTCATTTGTAATTTAGCGTAATTTACCATATTTTTGTGTAATCTAATGTAATTAAGTGTAGTTTTACTTAATATAGTGTAATTCAACATAATTTCGATTAATTTAGCATATTTTAGTGTAAATATGCTAATTATATATCAAAAGAAGTAATCTATCAAATAATTTAAACAAAAAATTCAAAATTTCGGTGTTTTTCGTCTTTCAATGATGGTATCGTCCCTATTCATATGTAATTTTACGTAATTTAGCGTAATTTACAGCATTTTAGCGTAACTAAGCTTAATAAAGTGTAATTCAACATAATTTCAAGTAATTTAGCGTATTTTGGTATAAATATGCTAATTATATATCGGAAGAAATAATCTATCAAATAATTTAAACAAAAAAATTAAAATTTTCAAGTAATTTACCGTATTTTAGTATAAATACGCTAAATGTATATCAAAAGAAGGAATCTATCAAATAATTTAAACAAAAAAAATTTAATTTTCAGTTTCTAACGCCTTTTCAGTGAAGATATAGTCCCTATTCATATGTAATTTTGCGTAATTTACCGTATTTTGAGCGTACAGTAATGTAATTTAGTGTAATTTAACTTAATATAGTGTAATTCAACATAATTTCAAGTAATTTAGCGTATTTCAGTATAAATATGCTAATTATATATCAAAAGAAGTAATCTCTCGAATAATTTAAAAAAAATTCAAATTTTCAGCGTTTTTCGCCTTTTCAGTGAAGATATCGTCCCTATTGATATGTAATTTAGCGTAATTTACAGTATTTTAGCGTAATATAATGTAATTTAGTGTAATTTAACTTAATTTAGTGTAATTCAACTTAATTTAGTGTAATTCAATATAATTTCAAGTAATTTAGCGTATTTTAGTATAAATATGCTAATTGTATATCCAAAAAAGTAATCTATGAAATAATTTTAACAAAATAATTCAAATTTTCGGTGTTTTTCGCTTTTTCAGTGAAGATATCGTCCCTATTCATATGTAATTTAGCGTAATTTACCGTATTTTGAGCGTAATGTAATGTAATTTAGTGTAATTTAACTTAATATAGTGTAATTCAACATAATTTCAAGTAATTTAGCGTACTTCAGTATAAATATGCTAATTATATATCAAAGAAGTAATCTCTCGTATAATTTAAAAAAATTCAAATTTTCAGCGTTTTTCGCCTTTTCAGTGAAGATATCGTCCCTATTGATATGTAATTTAGCGTAATTTACAGTATTTTAGCGTAATATATTGTAATTTAGTGTAATTTAACTTAATATAATTTAGCGTAATTCACTGCTTCTTGACGTAGGTTTGTAATACTTCTCCATTCCTACAATTTTACAAAAAAGAAAAGAAAAGAAAACAACAATTTAGTTGATCTCATTGTTTGTAATACTTCTCCATTTCTGGTTAGTCAGATATAAGGCTCATTTCTCTTTAATTAATTTTTAGCCGAGCCAAAGCTTAACTCCATTTCTTTTTTTTATAATCAAAGGCTAAAGGCTCATAATTATCTAAACCAATTTTCATTCTTTAGTCTCCAGTCGGGTTTTAAAGCTTTTCACTATTTTTTTCAGTTTAGACCCTCTGACAAAGAATTATTACCCAATCATTAACATTTAGCATATTTGACCTTTATTTATTATTTTTCTTACAAATCAATCCCTAGAAAATTCATAACCATTTATCAGTGAGCACAATAAATCGGTATCCAGGGACGAAGAAAATTCATAACCATTCAATCAATCAACTCGTTTACCTTAGTTTCTCAAATTGAAGAATTGATCTCTTTCCTGTGCTCCTCCAGGACCAGCGACGAAGTTCGCTTCGACAACTGGCTTCACACTTGGGGAAGACAAGCGGGGGTGCGGGGTGCCAGAGGGGGTGCGGAGAGGGTCGGAGTCTCGGAGAGGAAGACAAGCGGGGGTGCGGGGTGCCAGAGGGGGTGCGGAGAGGAAACAGAAGGGGTGCCGATTTTTTTTTTTTATTAAAGGGGTATGCATTACTTTTCTGGGCCAAAGGAGGGGCCAAGGCCCAGGCTGGCCCAGGCCTTGGTTCCGCCCCTGACCATCATTACACTTTTATATATATATAATGGACAGACCATCTTGGCCATACATTTTAAAAGAAAAATTAGCAAAGTATATACACAAGAATATTTAAAACACCTAGTTTAATATTTAAAACACGAAACTACACATAGTTATAAGTATGTGTAAAAATCAACTAATGTATATATTATTATTATATATACGTGACAGAGAAACCGAATCACACACATCATAACATCATATGCATATATTTAAAGTACCTAATATTCGAGGGGTTTTGAGTTTTTTGTTCTCATCTTAGTTAATTTACTTATAAAATGGAGCTAATTTATAATAAGGATTAGAAATTTAAAAGAGTTAATGGAGACGTGCACTATTTATTTTTATGCGATTGTTTAATTGAGAAGGACCAAATATTTTTATATTTATAAAAATGTATTTCACAAAATTAACCTAATCCGACCAAGGAAGGAACCCTTAATTTGGACATCTTAATTAGTTATTTTTGTTATCAAGCAAGAATTTATTTATTAACTAGATGGCGTTCATAAATTTGTATGTTCAGTTTTTCCATGCAATGCAATAAATCACTCATTTAAGCAATTAATCAATAAGCGAATATCATTTTTTATTGTAATTCTAGATTATAAGAAACTTCTTTAAATTTGGAGATATTATATTTTCGTCTTTCAATGCTTCAATGTCTTTATTTTTATTTTATTTTGGCATTTCCTATCTTTTAGTTGTAATGTTATTAATATTATGATGAATACTATCCACAGGATCAGCAATCCAAAATGTAATTAGTTATATATGAATTTTTTAGGAGCTCATATTTTTGTCGAAGAGAAAGATTAATTTAGATGTCTTTCTCTTCAATAAATTATGTCTATTATGATGATTGGTCAAGGCTGATACAACACATTAGTAATTTTTTTTCAACCGAATAACAATCGAATCATTTAGTAATTTCGTAAAAATAAATACCACCAATATATTAGTAATTTTATAAAAATAAATATCAAAATAAATTAGACACATCGTTAAATTCCATACAACATAAGTAAGATGTTCTTAAAAAGAAAATTGATAGGTGGTAGTTTGGTTAAGAAGTTTGAAAAAAAGTTGGTTGTAGGTTTTTTATTCAGTCCAGCACAGCATTTGACGTTACGTGTTGGGCCTGGTTGGGCTTGGGCCAGATCGGTCTTATAATACAATATACATAACAATAACACAGCGCTCATTTCGGATCCTATAATGAAATCGGATCCGTTAGAGGTTTAGGAGGGTTTAGCTTCTCTTCTCCAATTTCTCCAGTCTTTTGTGAACCCAGGGAGGGAGGGAGGGAGCGAAGGAGAGGCGATCAAGATCAATGTCGATGAGACCACCACCTCCTCCTTCTCCGTGCCGACTCTCCGTCCCCGCCATCCTCCCCTGAGGCTGACCATTTTATAAACCCAACTTATTCACCTCACCAGCCCCCGCCTAATTCACCTTCCCCTTCCTCTTCTCTCAGATGAGCATGGTACTATATCATTGAAACCCTAGCCGACTCCAATGCCGACCTTCCTCTTCTCAAAGGTTTTCCTTTTACTGATTTCAGAGGATTTTTATTTATTTTGGTCGGATCTAACGTACTCTCTTCTATTTCAGAGTTGGTCAATAGAGTTCCCAATTTTTACACCCATGCTCCTGAATCGGTACATGAGAGAGTTGCGCTGAGATATCTTGAGGAATGCGCTAGTAGATGTATTGTAGATACCAAGGATAACACGGCCGGTGCTATAGACATCTCTCAACCCACTGTGGACTTTAACTTCAAAAGGGTACATGAATATTACTCTTCAGTATCTGTCCCAACTGCACTGTTGAGTTCAAATTAAAACCTAAGTTCCAAAATGATGTATCTCAACGTTGAGCTTGCCCGACATCATGAGCATTGCATGTTCATTGAATATTTAAACTATTTAGCATTCATTTATTACAGAGAATAAAACTATCCAAGATTTTTTTTTTCAAAAAAGACTGAAAAAAGTGGCAGAGAGATAGCGATGAGGAGAATTTTCATGTTATATTGAGTTCCTGAGAGTATTCTAGGCATACCAGTTACAATAGGGATGAGATGTCCCATCATCAAATTTATCACCAACTACTATAACTTAAGAGTATTCTAGGCATATTAGTAATTGGGGGGTTTTGTTATATTGAGTTCCTGAGAGTATTCTAGGCATATCAGTAATTGGGGGGTTTTGGTAGAGGTGAGAGCATGGCTCTTATCTTAAGAGCTACTTGCAAATTAAATTTCAAAAGGGTAATTCTTTAACTGATTATTTGGTATAGCTGAATTGTTTTTTTCTATATCTTATGTTATTTGTCAGCCTACATATCCATGTCAACCCTCAGGAAGTAGAACTGCACCAGTTAGCGATCACATAAGACAGTTTATTTCACAGAAGAGATCAGCATTGCCAAAATCCTCTATTTATCTGGTAATTAAGTTACCTGTTTTTTTTTTTTTTTTTCTATTAGGTGGAAAATCTGGTGCCTTCTCTGAATGCACGGTAACAGGCGGTACATCTAATGTACAAGTCAGACAAGTTGGGATTCAACATACCACCATAAGTGCTATCCAAATAACCTAAATTAGTTCGGGGTAATACGCATTTCAGCAATTAAACCTAAAAAGGCCAGATCAATAGCTAGACCAGCATATCCACCACATTAGGTTCTTCTTCAATCATGTACCAGGTAAATACCTTGTGTTGACAAAATGAATCTTTCTTCTGACTATAACCTTGCTTCATTCATTCTTCTTTCCTTTTTATTTCAGTTGAAAGATTATAATGCTAAACTGCATTCCACAAGGGAAAACGATTCTTCTTCAAGTCATAGGCAAGAAGATAATATTGTGGACGAAGAACAGGAGATGATTAGCAGCCCTAGGTCGGCTGGTACGGCAGGGCCTACGCACAATGAGGCCTTGCAAAACTTGCCTTCTCAGAATGCCCTTGATACTGATAAGACAGCCAGTGAACCTTTGCAAGAAAATAATCCCACAACAGTGGTACTCTTTTCCTTTTCTTCTTTCTTTTACTTTTCAAGTTTAACACCTCAAAATTACCAAATAAGTGTCTTGGGGGACTTATTTAAAGATCACTGGAGCTTATTTGGTAGATTGATGTAAAAGAGATTTCATACATTTTGAAGAGGAGAGCTGCATATATTTTTTGTTTCTATTTATGCATTAATTATCGTGCCAGATAGGAAATGTATCTAATTTAGAAGCAGCTAGGAGTGAGCCTTTAAGTGATGACATGAACAAGTTTATTCTGAAGAGGAGAGATGCTGTGTCAAAGATATCGGTCGAAGAGGTACTTTACATGCCACTCTGATGTTATTTTTAGGGGGTAAATCATGCATTTTGTAGCACATAAAAATTTCAATATCATTCTGTCCTGACAAAGCAGAAGATATGCCCTGTACCCCCGCTTGCCGAGTTGCTCCATTTTATGCAAAAGGTACTTATTTATCATCATCAACGGGTTAAGGTTAGTTAGGGTATTTTAGAGAATTTTATGAGAGAGGAGAGGTTCAGATCATATTTTCTAAAGGTGTTTAGGTGATTTGATCTTTTTTGTTATACATGGTCTTTTTTCTCTTTTATTTATTTTTTTTTTTTTTTCCGGGGGGGGGAGGATCTTTAGGAGCTCATAGGAAGTGTTTTCTTTCTTATATAGATGATATAATCAAGGGAAAATTAGTTTTATGCCACTCCAAAACATGAAAATTAGGAAATTGCCACCCCAAACAGAAAATTAGTTATTTGCCACTCTAAAATCATTAAATTTATGAAATTGCCACAATTATACATCTAATATACTTATTTAATTAAAATTATTCTGAAAAATATTGTATAAAAAACGTATATTAATATTTCCAAAATTACCCTTCATCTCCTCATTTTAATCAGAAAATTGATCTCTCCCTTCCCTTCTTCCCCTTCGCCTCTCTTTCACCCTTCCTCCACCAGAACAGATTTAAAGCACTCAAAGGGTTACCAGAGGGAAAGAGGGAACCGAACCAGCAAACAAACGAGGAACCGAACCAGTTGAATTATACCAGAGGGAAAGAGGGAACCGAACCAGCAAACTAAAAACATTACCAGAGGGAAAGAGGGAACCGAACTAAAATCAATGATTAGTATAAAAAACGAACTAACCGAACTAAAATCAATGATTAGTATAAAAAACGAGCCCGGTACCAGGCTCACAGGGTTACCAGCAAACAAACAATTGGGTTGAGGCAAAACCAACCCGACCACCTCGCAAGTTTGTGATATTGACAAAGCCGAGGTTGCCCGACGCGTTGCCCGTGGTGTGGTAGAGAGTGGTTGTCAGGGTGGTGCCACGTGTCAGGTTGTGGAGCTTTTGCTGGTCGAAGTAGCCTAAGAGGATGAGATGGCGGAGCGCATTCTTGATCCCTGTCAGGCTCTGCTCGGCGACAAGAGAAGACATGGCAGAATTGGAGAGAACCAGGCACGTCACTGTCTGTGTGAGTTGATTTCATGGCACACCTTGGTTTTGCAGAGGTAGCTGTAGTAGACTGAGTAATCAGGGAAAGCATCTAAGATGACTGTAATGTTGTGTGAATTGGTTGGAATAAGGAGAGTTAAGTAGAGGAGAATGAGGAGATGATGCTGATAGACAGCCATGGCCAGGAATGGGTAATTAACTAGTTAAAATGAGGAGATGAAGGGTTATTTGGGAAATATGAAAATACATTTTTTTATACAAATTTTTCAGAATGATTTTAATCAAATATGTATATTAGATGTATAATTGTGGCAATTTCATAAATTTAATGATTTTAGAGTGGCAATTTCCTAATTTCATGTTTTGGGGTGGCAATTTCCTAATTTTCATGTTTTGGAGTGGCATATAAATTTTTTTCCCTATAATCAATTATTTGCTACTTATTTCTGTAATTATACTTGTGTTCTATTATTACAGCCTAAAGAACCTATCCCAGAAGCATTCCAATTGAACCCTCCAGACATGAAAATGATAATAATTTGAGGTCCAATGCCGATTTTCTAGATGATCCGAGTCATTGCAAGAGCTTTATGGGTTCTCCGATACCCTTCTCAGAACGGAACTAGTGCATTGTATGTAACAAGGGAGGTCAATTGTTGACTTGTTCCAGAAAAGGATGTGGAAATAACTGTGCATGAGAGCTGCATTATGACCACCCCAAGCAGCTTTGACAAAGAAGGCCGGTTTTACTGCCCCTGTTGTGTGTGTTCTAGAGTTGCGCATGCATATGCCAGGGCGGAAAAGGTCCTTTCCCTTGCCAATGAGAGCATGTCTTCCTTCCTCAAAATGAAGAAAGATGAAAACCAAGAAAAGGGCAAAAAGGCTATATTCAGTGATGATGATACAGCAGAGGATGAAAATGGTGATGCTACTCTTGCCGGGTTTTCTGGGGATTCTTCTTCGAGATCGGAATCGGACTCAAGAGACAGAAGAAGAAGAGTGGAAAAAAATGGTATGAGGAAGGAGAAACAAGTCAAATCTAATGACAGAAATGTGTCAAAGGATAGGGATATGCTTGGTGGGAGAGGTGAGGAGGATATGAAGCGTGAGGCTGACTCGGCATTTGCATGGCTAGATAAGTATATATATGTTAAGTCGGGTCCCGGGGCCACGTCTGGGAACCATGAAGCAGTTCCGATGAATGAAGAGACGGGGAATGAGAGAAGAAGAGAAGATAGAATTAATGCAGATGCAAATAGAAAGAGGCGCAGACTAACACCTCGTTAGTAAGGCTCCTGTTTCGCTTTTATTTTTTCATCATATTAACGGTTGTGAAGATAGTTGGACATTTTTGTTGATACCTTTGATTACTTGTAATATCTACAAGCCAACCTTACAATGCCGTTATGCCTGGCCACATTTGCAATTCTTGGACCTAACCAAAGAAGCTTATAATTTATGTAACTGAAGTCGATATGTTTTGCTTGTTCCATCTCAGTTCAAATAAGGTTGTAGCTCCTTGTAGACGCAACATGCTTCCCTGGTCAGCTGAAGAGGAAAAAGCTCTTAGAGTGCGTTTTTTAATCATCATCATCACTACCAGGATGAATCATTTTTCTTTTTTGTTTGACATTTACGTGAAATTTATGTGCGTTTCTGTATGAAATTTGAGAAGCTATTCTGTTTGTTTATTATGCAGGAAGGGATGCAAAAAATTGGGGTCACAGCTGATGGGAGAACTCCTTGTCCTTGGAGTGCAATTTTAGAATGTTATCGAAATGTATTTCATAAAACTAGATTACCAAATGATCTCAAGGACGAATGAACTCAAAAGAGAAAGAGGGTTTAGCTGATTGACATGACGCAAGTATTGTGAATATCTGATCTAGTTCATTTCTAACTTTCTGTGATACTAGAGCTGAATTTGTGCTCTTTTTGCTTCTTAATTTTTACCTTTAGTGTGCCTTGATATTACTTGATATGCATGTTTAGATTAAACTAAGATTTACATTGGAAATATTCTTTGTAAATCCATAGAAAAACTTGAATATGAAATTCTTTGTAAAAATGAATTTGAGCATGGGCTGGGCTTTCGTTTTAGTCCATGTGACCCTGGGCTTGGTTTTCGGGCCTTGTCCACAAAATTTAAATTGAATTTACTTACAGTGGAACTGGAACAAATTAAAATTTTATTTAAACAACAGATTAAAATTTGAAACGAAACTAACAGATTTGAACCATCTCCAATCGCAGTATTAATTACTTCAAGGTTTTCTTCTTTAGGTATTATATGTAGCAGGATGGGTGATAAGCATCTTCACAGTAAAATCTCTTCTTTAGGTATATATGTAGCAGGACGGGTGATAAGCATCTACACAGTAAAATCTCTTCTTTAGGTATATATGTAGCAGGACGGGTGATAAGCATCTACACAGTAAAATCTCTTCTTTAGTCCTCCCCTGAATTTCATGCATTAGGCAATGAATGGGTCATGGGTCATTCATTATAGGTGTTTCTCTGCATCTCATTTGCTGATGGAGAACAAACAAATTATGATGGACCAAAATTCAGATCAAATGGTTCCCTGCCATCCCATTTGGTAATTGGCCGGTTCCCGTGCATTTTGGAACAATTAACAAAAAAACATATTCTACATCCGTATTAAAAACTAAAACTGAAAAGAAAGAAAAATCATGGGTTAATAACACGCTCAAGATTCATCTAGTTGTCCAAGAAAAAAAAAACATTTTGACACACTTCAACGAGGTTTATCACGCCATGAGTTCGATAACCGTTTATTACAATAACACACAATTAATAAAACCAATCGAAAGTAAAAGTTCAGAGAGGTAGCAAGTTGAATTAATAGAAAGAAATTAAAATAGTTGATCCAATGAAAGCAAACTTTTTTTAATTTTCCATTGTTTGAAGCACACCAAAGCAAAAGTCACATCCGGCTAAAGAAAAGAACTTGTCGACTGGAAAGGACGACTGCATCTAATTAAGGACCTATATGAGATATGGAATTTCAAAAGAGAGAAATAAATGGAATAATTAAGCTTAATGATAAACAAATAGTATAAGAGCTAGCATTTGGATATCGAAAAGAAAGATTTTAATTCATTGTGACGCACCTTAATAAATTGCAGCATCATCAAGAGCTCCATATAACTTGCCCCAAATAAGTCCGTCGTTGGCAAGATACAGAAACACCAGCTCCATATAACTGAATCAGGGTTCCAAGGCTTTTCCAATCTAGCTCCAGTTTTTTTTTTTTTTTTTTTTTTTTTTTTGAAAACCAAAATAAGCATAACACTTACATGACTAGCTACAACAGCAGAAATTGCCATATAAAAACACAACACAACACAGAAATTCCAACCAACCAGTACGCTTCTAAATACAATACACAATACCAACCCCCTTTTTTTTTTATTTTTTTTTCATTTTTCTTTTTTTATCATTTTTTTTTTTTTTTCTTTTAACAAAATAGCAAATACATAGAAAGAGATTATTGTAAGCGAGAGGCTACAGGAAACTCATCTATTATTTCTTTTCTCTTCTTTTATTTTCAGCACAATTGAAAATTCATCTTGAATCTGCAGGTAGTTGAATAAACTATTGATTAATATTTGCAGTAGCACCAAAATCACAATCAATCAAATCAAAAGATAGAGAACAACAAATTAACTTCATATTTTTAATCCACTGAGGTTTTTGACAAAAATGTCTTAATTCTGTCATAATTTGATATATAATTTGGAGACATAATTAATTAATGATGCATAATTAAATCACTTTACATTAAGTTGTGGTCTACATGACTTAATTGCTGTCATTTAGAACTTGGCAAGCATAATAAAATACATTAATAAGATGCACCATATATATTTGTACCTGCTACATAATCATTGGTCCCAATTGAATTATTAATGTTTCTTGCACGTTTTCCTAGGTTCTTTTTCTCTACCTATTTTATTGCTTCTTTATATGAGGTCAATTGAAGTCAGATATTTACTTTCTAACAAAATCTCAAACACTGTGCTTTAGTTAGCACAACATAAAAAATCTAGTACAAGTTGAAAATATTTTTGCCTCCAGAATACGAAACTAAGATTCGTGGGTGGAAGCATTTGATAGGATTGTAAAATATAAATTCTTTGGCTTGTGCAAATAGAAATTACCTTTTTATTGATGTATATCCTTGCGAGGAATGTGGGAAATCTTATGCCAATTTGGATGATTTGGATCCTCGCAACTCCTTGTAAACTCTTCATCGCAATTACCAATTAAAATATGCTGGACTGATGGCGGCACATCTGAGAGAGAACTTAGATTTTCACACCCAATGATCTCCAGATATATGAGAGAATGAAGGCACATCAGATTGGGTAATGAGCGCATTTTACAAAACCAAAATTCAATTTTTGTAAGGGAAGAGAGATAACGAAACATCTCATCACATTCTTCTTGAGAAAAGTATTCTTGCTGTGCTTGATAAAGTTCTAGAGAAACCAGAGATGAAAACCCATCTCTTGAGACAAGTTGTTCAAGCAGTGAAAATCTGTAGACGGTAAGTTTTTTCAACTGGGGCAGCTTATCAGCATCTGAATAGCATTTGAGCTTATCACACCCAGAAAACACCTCTAAACGTTCAAGATTGGTCAACTCATTTAAGCCCCTTAGTGAAGCAAGGTTTGGGCAATTACGTAGTTCTAGGGAACTGAGACTGGTCAACTCATTTAAGCCCCTTAGCGAAACAAGGTTTGGGCAATTACGTAGTTCTAGGGAACTGAGACTGGTCAACTCATTTAAGCCCCTTAGCGAAACAAGGTTTGGGCAATTATCTAGTTCTAGGGAACTGAGTGCCTTGAAATGACCGATAGGAGGATTTACCACGGTTGGGATGTTCGAAACACATAATTTTTCTCGGGATATTAAACCATGTAACATATCATCTGAAAGCATACAACCCCTTAGTACAACCTCTTTTAGAGTACTAGATCTAGTTCTCCTCCCGCGTGATGATGATGTTAATTCAATAGTGTCACTACAGCTTGCAACAACTATTGATGTTTCAATGGTAGTGAGGTTGGGGCAGCAGATTATTGTGAGGTTTTCAAGGGTGTTATGAGTGTCTAATCCACCAATTGAGGTAAGCAACAGGCAATTGAAAATTTCAAGATTCAGGAGATTGGTTAGGGAATTAAGAACCTCTTTAGTTATACATGTGATAGTTATGATATCCTGTAAACTCAGTTGGGTCAGGGAGGTGAGTCCTTGTAAAGAACCCGCCAAGATTTTGTCTGTGATGAAGCAAGAATCAATTACAATCCTCTTGAGGGCGGGGGGCAAGAATGGTTCACCATAAACATCTTTAAGCTGGCAAATAAGCTCTATCCTTTTCTCCAAGCATTTCTTAAAATCTTTGGAAATTATTGAAAATGTTTCTTCTTCTATATCATCACCATATTTCATCATTTTCATAACAACATTGAAATGATAATAAATGGAGAGAGAATAACCGTTGTTATAATCATTCATCATTTCCTTGAAAGTCACAATTCGGGATATTCGTGTACCCTTTGTTGACATTATCATATCTAAGTCTTCTTTCACCGCAAATGCAAGAGAGAGACAACTAGAAATTTCCAGTTGAGTTAGATTGAAGGGAAGAGGTACCCAACTCTTGAGCCTAGGAAGAGAACTGATGGTAAGAGATAGAAGATCCGATAGTTCATTTATTCCATGTAGGGCTTCCAACCCAGCACAACAAGCAAGTTGAAGATGCTGGAGATGAATAACGTTATCATTATTTTCTAACATCCAACTGGGAAACCTCTTACCACTATAATTTTTAATAGCCAGCTCTTTTATTTGGGGTGGTGGACAAAGGCCATTTAGAATTTCAACATCATTGTCTCTCAGGACATCATTGTCTCTTTAATCCCACTGAAAAAGTAATTTACGGAGGCCTTTTTTATCAGATAACTTGGCTCGATCTGCCTCCTCCTTACTTTTGACATTATTTAGACCAGAGATAGATAACGATCCATAAAGGTCTTTGAGATGCTCCAACTGTTTTATCTCAAACCCCCTTTCCATTCTAACACCAAACTCTGCCAGCTCCTGAAGTGATGTTAGTCTCCCAACATTAGGAATCTCGTTCTTATGGTACTTAATAGATAAGAAACGTAATTGGTAGCAGAGTGATACAAAATGTGCATCTAAATCATCTACCTCATCCATTAGATATTTCCGTAAGTTGAGGTAGCGTAGGTTTCTCAACTGAACCACAGACTTAGGAACTCTTTTAACATCATCAGATATCCCTTCTAATTCCACTGCATACAATTTCCTCAACTTCTTAAAAAGAGCATCAAGGTCCCCTTCTTTCAAAGAGAAATCAGAATGTGATCCGACAACAAAAATTGTACGTAGATCTTTGAGTTCGCATATTTTCTCCCAATACTCCCCAAACATATCATTTTCAACATATATATGACGAGTATGGGTATGGATTTCCTTTTTCTCACCACTTTCAATTCTAAAATATTCACCTTCAGAAACATCTTGGGCTAGATCATGGATTAGGTCATGCATAGAGTAATATTTTATACCCCAGTTTTCAACAACTTGAAAGAAAGAGCTAGAAATTAACTCCAAAATATACCGATTACCAATATCCTTCATATGTTCATTACTATCCTCGGTATCAATGAAGCCCTCTGCAATCCATAAATTAACCAAATGGTCCTGCTCAAATTGATGCCCTTTAGGAAACAAGCTGCAAAATGCAAAGCATCGTTGCAATGGGGGAGGGAGGTGCTGATAACTCAAAAGCAGGGCTCCCATGGTATCATTCAACAAGCTTTTATTTTGCATAGATAACCAAAATTCTGGGTCTAGTGTTCTACGCAATTGAGCTGCCACAGTCTTTGCCGCTAATGGTGATCGATGCAATTTTAATGCAATCTTCTTTCCAATGGAAATTAACCTTCCCTTCATGTGATTGTCACTGATTTGCGCATCACCTATTGCAATACTGATGAATAGCGACGTGAATTGTTCATCATCAAGTTCCCGCAACGGGATTGGATTCATAGCGCCCAAAGCTTTCGCTGCCGCTTCAATCCGAGTAGTAACCAATATTTTGCTACCTCTCTTACCAGCTCTTAAAGGGACAAATAGCTGCTCTAGTTCCTGTTCACTAACCCCTTTATCACACCAAACATCATCCAACACCAGAAAGTACCTTTCTCCTCTTAATTTCTCTTGAAGTGCAGATTGTAGCCCTTCAAGGCCACCAAAACTAGGACAAGCCTCCTTAAAAGTGGACTCCCAAATCATTCTCAAAATAGCATCAACACTAAACTTTTGAGAAACATGAACCCACATGACACGGTCGAAGTACTTAACTTCTTTCTCATGGTCACATACATACTGTGCCAAGGTCGTCTTTCCCAACCCACCTATGCCCCATATCCCAATAACAGAGTAACACTTAGCATTACTAGACGATTCCGGGATATCCTCCCGCAACAATTTTACAATGTAATCCCTATCCTTTTCACGACCAATAACCGTGGAACCTGGCACAGAAATGGTTTTCCTATACTGTTCATTAGAGCTCTGAGTTAAAGTATTTCCACTACTGCTCGGTAGGTTCAGCAGGTCAACAAATTTCATTCCTTCATTAACAATTTTTTCCAAGTTCTCAAGGCTACTAATGAGATATTTCTTCTCAGATGAAAATTTGGGGAGCTTGCCTTTTAATTTCTTGAAATTAATTATAGAAATAGAAGGAAATAGGGAATTGACCTCCTTTTCAAGTCGCTGGTACTCGACTAAACCGAGCACATCCTCGGCGTCATAAAAAGCAGACTTGAGCTTTTGAAGCCACTTCTTGAGAATCGGCCGGTGGTTGCTCTGTTGTGCAGCATCAGCCAAGATGAGCAGCTTTGGGAGGAGCGTGGTCTCGAGTGTATCCAATTTGTCAAGGAGGATTTGATTTTGAGAATGGAACTGTGGATCTATGCCGAGTTCATCAAAACATTTCTTAAAGAGACGGGTTAGAAGAGGGGAGATCAGCCAACTCGCGGCCGAGAACCCCAATCTGATTGCTGAGGTGGTCAACGGATCCGCCATAGATTCTTCTCATGCAAGCTGGGTATCAAACAGAGGAACAGAGAGAGAGAGAGGTGTAGATTTCTCAAAAAAAAAAAAAGAGAGGTGTAGGTAGTAGTTAGGTGGTGGCGCTGGTTTTAGGGGATGGAACTTTTTTATTGCACAATTATGTTAACAATTGCTCATAACAACATTCTTCTTCCTAGAGAAAGCAAGGGGCCATTCTACGTAATTAGAATTTGTTAGTATGGCTAATCAGAGATATTTGGATTACAAGTTTTGAAAGAAAATTGAAATTTTTATGCAGCCAGGTGGTCATCATTTAACAGAGATCGTTGGATTAAAAGTTTGGATTGAATTTGGATGGTTTATGAGAGAGGCGAGGCAGAGAATATTTAGACACCTTGATCCCACACTTTGCCTCTATGCTTTTCTTTTGCTTTTGAAAATGAATCAAATGCTTTCCCTCTTATAATATTAGCATATCAAATACTTTTCCCTCCGTGATGAGGTGTCAATCAAATTATTCGACTCGAATTGTATTTGATGAGACGAGTATTGGTAAAAATTATTTTTTTGAACTTCACACATGCGTATAGATACGGATGATATATTTCTATTTTGTACTTGTTACCCGATAGGATAATTAATTAATATTTAAACTATATACTGTTTATTATTATGATTTGATTGACTTATACAATATTTTTTATATTTTTTAATTTAAGATAAAATTGATTTATCCAAGAATTTATATACTTCGAATATTATTGATTTATGAGAAACTTGATTTATACTGCAACATTTTATATTGTTTAACATAGAATTAAAAAGAAAATCAAACGGAAAAAATTAAAGTGGTAATTTTACATTTGTATTGCGAGTAATATGAAAGTGAGAATAATAACATATAAATAATTCTTAACATACAAAGATATTTTTTAATTATCTCTTTCAAGTGCAACATGCAAAAGAGAAAAAAAAAATGAGGAATGAGATTTTGCTCCAGTTGTTAAGAATTTTTTTAATAAATGTTCACTTTCTTCATGTACCAATTTTTTTATTAAATAGTCTGTCGAACTACATATGGACGCTTTATTGAAAATGATATCGATCGTATCAATTAAACTTCACGAAACATACGTTTAAGCTATAAATATTACAAAGGTGTAACCCACTTTTTGATGTAAATAAATGACAGATGGTATATATAGATTAAACTTATAGTTGGGTGCATATATATGGAACTGAATTATTTGGATTCATTATGCGCTACATTTATGACATATCTCTATTTTTCTCAAATATGTCTTGCAAAAAGTGATTTATATAGATGACAGCTTGATACAAAGTAGACGTATATATGGAACCGAATTGTCTGAATTCTTTTATTTAAATTAAAGTTTGAATAATTTCAGAGACATACTTTATTCAAATATATATGTCGAATTTTTTTACTATTTATTAAGCCACTTTGAAAATCGCTGATCCAACGGTGGCTTCTGATTTTACTGTTTTGTTAAGCCACCGTTGGATCAGCGATGTTCAAAGTGGATTAATAAATAGTAAAAAAATTCAGAAAAATATAAAATTTGGTCTCCAAGCACATTTCAATATAGAGATCACATCTAACGGTTCAGATCGACTTTTTGGATTTTGAAAACGAAAAGAATGACTTATAAGCATATACCCTCATATGATTATGTAAGTAGAGTAGCCAACCTCTAAATTATATATACATATACATATATATATATATATATATATATGGGTAGAATATCACTGTTTTCTGAACGGTCCAAAAACAGTAATTTTGTACCTATCTTTAAAAATAGTAAAAAAAAAATCAAAAATTATAAAATTCCATCCAATGCATATTTTAGTATAAATATCATGTTGAGCGGTTCAGATCAACAATTTGGACTTTGAAAATGAAGATATAAAATATGAGATATGAAAATTATGAGGTATTAGAACCCTCCTCATAAAAAAATATATATAAATTAATAAATAATCTCAGTTGTTGTTTCCTTTACATAGAACAAGACCCGGTACGTATCATCAATAATACGTACATCTTTATATGCTTGCATGTTATTATGATATTTAAAAATACATGCACCAAGCTTCTTCAGACTTTGCCATGTGTTCAAATCAGAAATGTGTAAGGATTCTTCAGTCAATATATATGTGAGACACTGCGCGAGAGAGCTAGAGTAGGGGTGATTAATGAGCGAGCATGAGCGAGTTGGGGTATGCTCATGCTCGGCTCATTAGCTTAATGAGCGAGTTAGAGCGAGTTGTTAATGAGCGAGCTGTTAATGAGCATGTTTTTAATGAGCGAGTTGCTGAGCGAGTTACCGAGTTGTTTAAGAAAAAATGACCCAATAATTTCTCATTTGTGGAACTAATATTTTCCATGCCAATAATTACTAGATAATTTTTTCTTTTTTAGAACTCACCTTCAGCAATAGGAGGTAAATAAATGGTCAGAGGTGATGAGCTCGGTAGTTGAATTGTCTAGCCATTAGAGGCGGAGAGGCACGTCCGCACGTGGAGAGGCTGAGAGGCGGAGAAGCACGCGGAGAGGCACGCGGAGGGTGGCTGGCTGTACGCAGCTGGTGGCTCAAAGTTTTGGCGGAGAAATGAGAGGGATTTAGGTTTTGTTTTGGTCTCTGTCTCGGGCTTTAGGTTTTGGCGGAGTCTGACTCTCTGTGAGTCTATGACTTTAGTTTTGCACTTTTGCAGTTTTGCCTCTAAAGTTTTTAGTTTGTGAAAATTTTGCTGCCGCCCAAATAGTTTCAAAATTTAGCTACAGAACCAAATACTATTCTAGAGATTAGATGTAGCAGAATTTGTGTAACTAATTTCTTAATGAGCTAATGAGCGAGTAATGAGCGAGTTGAGGTATGCTCATGCTCGGCTCATTAAGTTAATGAGCGAGTTGTTAATGAGCGAGTTATAGCGAGTTGCTAATGAGCGAGTTGTTAATGAGCATTTAGCGAGCGAGTTATGAGCGAGTTACGAGTTGTGAGCGATTTACTCACCCCTAAAAAAACAAATTATTCGAGTATAATTCGGGTATAAAATAGGGGAGATGAGCCAACGGGCGGCGGAGAAGCCCCAGCTGATTGCGGTGGTGGTCAATGGATCCGTCATGGATTCTTCTCATGCAAGCTGGGTATCAAACAGAGGAACAGAGAGAGAGAGAGAGAGAGGTGTAGTTACTAGTTAGGTGGAGGCGCTGGTTCTAGTGGATGGAACTTTTTTATTGCACAGTTATGTTAAGAATTGCTGATAACAACATTCGTATTCGTAATTAAGTGAATACATATATTCGTTGGTCCTGGAGAAAGCAAGTGTATATATATATATGTGTGTGTGTGCGTGTTGTTTTTCTTTGGATGGCTTATGAGAGAGGCGAGGCAGAGAATAACCAAATCTCTATTCTGATCACCAATTAACCAATCACATCACCTTTGCCTTTGCCTCTTTGCTTTTGCTATTGCTATTGCTTTTGCTTTTGCTTTTTAAGAATCAAATACTTTTCCCTCTTAATTCAACAAGTTAGAATAATATTAGCATATCAAATACTTTTCCCTCCGTGATAGGGTGTCAACAAATTCGCACTTGCTCTATTTTAATAAATGTTCATTTCTTCATATACCAATTTTTTTATTAATAAGTCTGTCGAACTAGATATGGACCCTTTATTGAAAATGATAACGTATCAAATAAACTTCAAGAAACATACATTTAAGCTATATATTAAGGTATAACCTCACTTTTTGATGTACATAAATGACACATGGTATAGATTAAACATATATATACTTGGGTGCATATATGGAACTGAATTATTTTAATTCATTATGCGCTATATATATCTCTTATTTTCTCAAATATATATGTCTTCAAAAAAGTAATTTATATAGGGTACGTTTGGATCGTGCAAAGGATTAGTGCAATAATAGTTATTTTTGGGTTAGTGGTTGAGAATAGTGCTAACCCAAATGGTTTGAGAATAGTGCTAACTTTGAACTATTCCAGGTTAGTAGAAATGTTATTGGATTGTATATTTGGAATAATGATGGAGGAAAATAATAAAATAATAATTTATTTGTTTTTCTCTTTTCAACTAACTCTTATATTTACATGACTTGTTAAATATATGTGAAGTATCATATTTTCCAATAATATCTCAATTGTTTTTAACTGATTAGGAAATATTTCTTATTATCTCATTTAATACCAATATAATCACAGTTAAAATGTAATTAAACAATATCAGTTTTTATCCTAAAATTTTGACTAATTAGTAACAAATTTTGAAATAGTGATAAAAAACTAAATCACATTAGTTACACAAATTACCGTAACAATTAAGTATTTCAATTACAACAACAAATTACACAAATCATAGCAGCATAAATTGGTCCCATTTATAGATGTACGTACATTAAGTATTTCAATTATACCTACACAGTAGTATAAATCACAGTAGCATATCAACAATTAGACCTACACAAATTAATTAAGTATTTTAATTATCAATATTATGAGTGCAGCAAGAGCTTTGAATGAAACATAAACAAGAAGGACAACCAAGATAACAAGAAAATAAATTATCACGTTCTAATACCAATGTAGCAACTATTTTAATTAATACAAAAATGAGTGATAAACTAATTGTTGTCTGCAATCCTCTAGATTCATCCCATTTAATTAGCATAATTGGTCCAAAATAAGTGAAACAAAAATACATCACCATTGCTAACAAGTAGTTAAATATTACCATCCTTCTGAAATACCAAAAATTACCAATAATATCTCACCTAGTAGCCCACAAATATTTTTGACAACTCCCCTAACCTCATCCCCTACCTCACTATCGGTAGCCCCCACATCCCCTAAAATAGATGTATCACCGATAGAAATATTATTTTGTACAACTCCATCAAATTCCTCTTCGTCCGAAACATGTTGAAGCCTACTGCGATGGTTGATGAAATTATGTAAAATGCAACATGCAATAACAATTCTAGCTTGTGTTTTGAATTTATACCTACGCATCAATTGACAAATTTTGAAACGATTTTTTTAAAATGCCAAATGTCTTCTCAACAATGTTCCTAAGTTGTGCATGTCAATGGTTGAACAAATCCTCCGCACATTCATATTGGTTTGGGGTTCGAGATCGCCTTTGAAAAGACGCCAAGTGATAAGGGTCTACCACGATATGGGCTTATGAATTGCCTTGTATTTGCATAACCTCCATCATCATTTTGAGGATCGTCGGAACTACCGGTGCTACTACCAATAGCACTATCCTGAGTGCCGAAAGCACCGATGCGACGATTCCCCGTAGCCATATTCTGCCCCCACTCATTGTCGTCATCAATTCATACCAGGGATATTTTTTTTGTGTCATAGTACTTCAATCGAATCGGCTCACTCTGCATACAAGTAAAATAAAATTATGTTATAGAAAATAATTTACAATATCTTATGAATTAATGAACAATTAAAATGAATTAGGAAATTTGAATTGTCTCACCTTAATTAATTCCGCAAGAACAGCAGAAGTAGGTGGTACTATCATATGGTTTTCATAGTCCCAGCTCCAACCACTTTTTGTGGCCAACTCTCTAAAAATATTGAACTCCTTTTTCAATGTTTTAAGCTTATTGGCTAGCTGATGTTGCGTTCGTGTGATTGCTTTGGACATGGCACAATAAGAAGCATGAACTTGTTGCATTTCATGTTTGGTGAAATTGAGGTCGGTCTTCCCAATTAGGTTTTGGATCTCTCTAGCCGCTTCCAATAACATATCAGACTCTTCTTTGGAGAAGTTTATAGACCTGGTTTACCCAACTTCTTGAACTTCCACCGATTGACCAGATTTAGTTCCTTATTTTTTTCTTACCTTGTCCTAAGGCCTTACCAAGTCGTTCCATGACACTAGGCTAAAAATTGAAAATAAGGGCCATTATCAACATGCTTGTTCCATTGAAAATAAATACACCCAAACATAAAGGAAAAAATAACTTGTTGTCAACAAATTTTGTTTGTAAAAAATATATGAAAAGACAAAATTCATATATTCAAGAGAAAAAATAACTTGCTGCCAACAAAATTCACCAAGACTAAATTAATCACAAAGTGCTGCCATGCCAAGCAATCAATTCAAAAATTAGCAAGCAATTCACAGTTCGGAAAAAGGGTCAAAGCCCTCATGCCATCACAAGGCATCACAGAGATAAAGGAAACAAAAAGGACATAGGAAATTTACCTCTGCCGCTACCGTCCACCGTCTCGTTTATCTCTGCCACTACCATCTCTCCCTGCTACAGCCTCGTGTATCTTTGGCCACCCTTACCTGTAGAATTACATCATAGTCTGACAATTACATGAAAACAAAAATTTGTCAAAAAAAAAATGTATATTTGGTTCAAGTTTATTTGTAGGTTTATCAGGTGTGTATCAAGTACCAGGTGCATTTTCATATCATTTGAACACTTGTACATGTGTATAACAGTGCATAGCATATTACCTCATTGTGCTGTAGCTTTTAACCATCTACTGTTTTGAGTTTATGTTAAATTTTTCTACATAAGGCCATGGTTCAAATAACTGTGATGTTCTTAGGTACACTAGAATTTTTATATGATTTTTAGAGCATTTTAACTATTTTATTTTGGGCTTTGAGTAAGCTAATGTGTAGTGCTCATGTTTTACTGACAACTAAATTTCAAAAATAAATTATGAGTAATATACTAAACCAAAATTATTTTTCTCTATATTCTTGTTTTATTTGCTGCTGGTGTTTATGTCTGGATACTTCCATTTGTATACATTCACAAAAATATATGAAGTGCCTTTTGGTTGCTCAAAGTTACGGATTTTGATTTTAGGGGTATTATATGATTAATGGATTTATTTCTAAAACAAAGTATTAGACCTTAAATTCAATCTTTAAAAATATTAATTTGACCAACATTGGTACCAGAACAGTACTACTCTTTCACGTTAGTACCGAACAGTGGTACCAGTACCTAACTTGACCGAACAGTGGTACCAGTACATTATTTCGACTTGTAGACAGCAATTTGTACCTTGATAGTATGAACTTTTACTATAGAAATTAATTAAATTTGCAGCATACCGTGACATTCATAATAAATAAGAAGACTAGCTAACAATGTTCAAATAACAGTTAATGTAAGCACTGTAATAAAAAGAGAAGCTGCCGTCCATTTAAAACAAACTGGTATACCCTTGTTTATACCTTAAATCTTTATCTTAAAAATACATCTCCATTTTCATTGCCCCAGAATCACAGATGTTCATATACACTTGTTTAAACGGTCAAGCATTTATGGCTTAATAGATTTTCTCCGCTGCCACACGAAAACAAAAACCAGGCCGCTACCAACAAATACAAGAACCAAAGGAAAAAAAAAATCAGCAAAAAACCTAATTAGCAAAACCAGCAAAAATCCCAACAATCCCTGAATCCATCTTCCGATCTGGCTCCCTATGCTCCCCATCCACTAATTTCTAAACTTGCTAACAAAAAGGAGATCGAGAAAGAAGCACTACTACAAAAAAAGAGATTATACACGGACAATAAAGGAAGAGCTACACGGATTTCCTACCGTGTTTAAATCGAGGGTGTACGATTAGTTCAATAACTACACACGGACTTTTGGCCGTGTGCAATTTTAAAGATTCTACACGTATAACTTCACAAACAGCCGTGTACAAAGACCAGAATGTGTCGCGCTCCATTTACCGAGCTACACGGATATTACCTAAAAAACCGTGTACGATTCTTTTTGTACACGGACTTTTAACTAAAAACCGTGTAGCTTGACTCTTTCTACACGGACATTTAGCTAAATGTCCGTGTAGCTCTCTTATTTTTTTTTTATTTTTTTTAATGTTTAAATACCTTTCTACACGGACTTTAGTTAAATGTCCGTGTAGAATTGTCTTTTTTTTTTTTTTTTAAATACCTTATGTCCGTGTAAAATTGTTTTTTTTTCCATTTTTTTTTTTTTTTGTGACTAGCCTCCAGTTTTGCTACCCATTTAAAATCAGAATTCCAAAACAGAGAAACATTAAACAGAGGCCTTTTAAACTTAGAATTCCAAAACTATACAACAGTATAAATAATTCATGTACACTACATTATACAAAATTATACAAATCCATATTTAGCATTACAAACCCTAAACAGAAAATGCATAAAAGATACATCCAAGACCCTAAAAATGCAAAAATTATAAAGAAAGGTCCAAAAGTCCAGATCCGACGGTTGGATCGCGAATCTGAGCCTGAAAAATGGGCGAAACGGATCATAGATCAGTTTCGAATCCGACTTTGGGTTGTGGAGTTCCTGTCAAAATTTCAGCCCGATCCGACGGACGGATCAAAAGTTACACCCCTTTTTCTGAAGCGTGCGCAGGCCCATATTGCATCAAAAACCATAGAAAATATTAAGATATTACAATTCATGCAACATATATAGATATTGCCTTTTGTAATTAAAAAACGCAAGCAATCCAGAATCCGTAAATCCAAAATAAAATGGCAAAGTAATTTAAATCTTACAGTTCTGAAGTGCAGACATCTTTAGGCGAAAGCATTAGTACTGATCTTCAACGATTTTTCTCAGATCTGATGATGGAAACCTTAGGAGTTTTCTTTACTTCTCACTTTCAAAAAACCCTAGAATAACCTTTCTATACGGAGAGTATTAATTGATCAAAACGGCGCTGGAAGGAGAAGGCATTTTATATAACAAAAACTCTAGAATAACCTTTCTACACGGCTCTTTATTAAAAGTCCGTGTAGCTCTCTCAAGGCTTTCTACACTGTTATTTAAACAAAAAACCGTGTACAATTTCTACCTTTCGACACGGCTCTTTATTAAACGTCCGTGTAGCTCTCTCAAGCTTTCTACACTGTTATTTAAACAATAATCCGTGTACAATTCCTACCTTTCTACACAGTTCTTTATATAAAGGTCCGTGTAGCTCTCTCAAGGCTTTCTACACTGTTATTTAAACAATAATCCGTGTACAATTCCTAATAAACATCCGTGTAGCTTTCTCAAGGCTTTCTACACTGATTCTTTAATAAATATCCGTGTAGAGATCCCGTGTAGAGATCCCACAGATATTTCGCCACGGTTTTTATATAAAATTGTCAAATCCGTGTACAATGTGCAGTGTACAATGACCATTTTTGTAGTAGTGAAGAGAGTATATATACCTTCCACCGCTGTTGTCTCTCCGCTGCTACCGGCTCGTGTGAGATCTCTATCTACTCCTTGTTATACCAAGAAGATAGTTTTAGCGTTGATTTCGACAATTTCGCCGCAGAGAGTCAGAGATCTGTGCCGGTGAGATTTTCTGTCGGAAAGAGTATTGCTATGTGGAGAGAGAAAGAGCAGTTGATGAATGAATAAAAAAAAAGCATGAAAGTTAATTTTTTATTTGTTTCGCTAACCCAGCGTCTCCAAATTTGCTAAACCACCTTTTGGTTGGAATAGCGGAACAATGCTGTTCCCTTGCTGTTCTTATTTCCTATTTTACGTTTGGATCTCAGTTTTTTAAAAATAGCAAAGCTATTCCTCGGTTAGAGCTATTCTAGCCCAATCTAAACGCACCCATAGATGACAGCATGATATAGTTGGAGCCGAATTGTTTGAATTCTTTTATTTAAATTAAAGTTTGAAGGACGTAAGAGACATATTTTAGAAAGAGTGAGGCTACGGTGCTATGCATAGCACCAATTGGGTCCGTGCTATGCATAGCACCGTAGCCTCACTCTTTTAGAAAATAGGTAATTTAGAAAAATGTGTTGCGCCGATGGTAATTTATAAAATCTCAGTTGTTGTTACCTTTACATAGAACAAGACCCGGTACATATCATCAATAATACATTTTTTTTTCTACTTTTTGAGTCCTTGTACTCTTTTTGGTTTGCTTATGAAAATTCCATCTTGATTTATATATAAACATAATTAACTATTTATATGCTTGCATGTTATAATGATTTTTAAAAGGGTAATTATATCTTCCCCCATCTATCCATCCCCCATTTCATCCCCCAACTAACTAACTACCTTTTTCTAACTATAATTCAAAATTCTAACTACCTAATGGCCCTACAAATTAATTACCCAATTTTCTCCATTTATTTCTTTCCTCTTTCTCCCTCCCTCTCCCACCTCTCCCACCTCTCCCTCTCCACCTCCGCCTCCACCTCCGCCTGCCTCTCCCACCTCTCCCTCTCGGCCTCCCTCTCCCACCTCCACCTCCGTCTCTCACCTCCGTCTCTCACCTCCCACCTCCGCCTCCTCTCTCTCCCACCTCCGCCTCCGCCGGAGTAAATCCATCACTGTTGACCACCGGGTCAGATCCGCCTCCGCCGGATCAGATCCGAGTTATTTGCAAAGAACAAAGCTTCATTAATGGTGAATTAGAACAGTGCGTACTAAGTACATATGGATGAATACTTAATGTTTTAGAGATGAATACTTCAACGTTTATGAATGAATACTTAATATCTTAGGCATAAATACTTTAACTTATATGTATGAATACTTGATATCTTATGGATGAATACTTTTTATTTGTTTGGTACGCACATATGTTTGTAATACTCTTGGTACATTAACTATTTACACTTACACGATGATGATGAATACTTGCTTAATGCGGGATGAATACTTGCATGACGAGGGTGAATACTTGTGCAACGGACAACTCGAAAATATGTCATCATGGATCTCATTTGAAACAGAAAATTGTGTAGAAGACTTTCGTGGTTTTAGATTTGCAAAATTCCTCACAGATCGTCAGAAATATTGGTTAGATTGAACGGAGAAAAAAAACCCATCTCTAAAAACGTGTAATACTCTTGGTACATTAACTATTTACACTTACACGATGAGGATGAACTTGCTTAATGCGGGATGAATACTTGCATGACGAGGTGTGAATACTTGTGCAACGGACAACTCGAAAGTATGACATCATGGATCTCATTTGAAAGAGAAAATTGTGTAGAAGACATTCGTGGTTTTAGATTTGCAAAATTTCTCACAGATCGTCAGAAATATTGGTTAGATTGAACGGAGAAAAAGAAACCCATCTCTAAAAACGTGTAAAAGATGATTGATTGATGTGTCCAAATATGCTTCTATTGCAAAGATGAATACATTTATATAGATGGATGAATGCTAGTTGTGTTACAGATGAATACTTTTTTGCAAATTTCTAAAATGAGCTGAAGGTAGTTAGAAGTCCCCCACTTAATTAATGCACTGACGGTTATGCGGTCCCCCACTTAATTAATACTCTGACAGTTGTGCGGTCCCCCACACATGTTGTTTGTCCCCTACTTTCTTGTTGTAATATATCCAAATATGTTTCTATTGCAAATGTGAATACATTCATATAGATGGATGAATACTAGTTGTGCTACATATGAATACTTCTGTAAATTCCTAAAATACACTGACAGTTATAAATTCTAACTAACTAACTACCTTAATTAATGCAACTGACGGGATGAAACGGGGGATTGTTCACGGAGGAGAGGTTGGCGGATCCTTTTTAAAAATACTCAAATAAATTCAGTACGTACAACATAGTACAACTTAGAAACCTAATTAACTTTGTATGAAAATGTAAACAGTAAATGTACTTTGTCACTAATGAAAGGTTTTTTTTCTGGTAAAGCCATGCCACTAATGAAAATTTGCATTCACTGTGTTTATATTTCCAAGGTGACATGTAAGTTTACTCTCTAGTAGTCTATATTTCTCAAGTCACTACTCTCTAGTAGTTTATATTTCCAAGGTGAGAAACTTTGTCACTGAATTTTTTTTAGTTACGATTTAAAAAAAAATTAGACAGAGTTAAAACTCAAAAAAAAATCGTACACATATATTATTTGCGCACCCTCAAACTATATCAAATTTGACTAAATTATACCAAAAATGATTGTGCAAATAATATTTACGTGCCACCTCTTAGAGTGCACATATATTATGTGCGTACCTGGTAAAATTGAATTTTTTTTAAAATAATAAATCAAATGGAAAAAATTAAAGGAGTATTTTTACAAAAGCTGCTAAGTAAACAAAAGAACACCTAATTTGGGAAAATAGGGTACGTAAAACCCGTGTACAATCCTCCCATCAGTCTACCTCTGTTTGCTAAATTACCCACCAACTCGTTATGGCTTCTTCTCTAGAGGTGCAAACGGATCGGATAGTGGTGAATCATATCCCTATCTGCTTTTATTTTTCGAATACATATTGGATATTAAACGAATATGGATATGGATATCCACTATTATAATGATGAATTACATAAATTTTTCTTAATATATATTAAACTATATGGTATATATCTACTATTCGGATACAAATAATTAAAATTTAAAGTTATAGAGCACGAATATTTGAACATTGAATATCCGTATCTAATTTAAAACTATATGACTTCTTCTCACATGGTAGCAGGCAAGACCCGGATTGTACTTTAGCTAGCTTCAAATCTACATCTGTAGGCGGTTGTTGGACAGTACATGCATCTGTAGCCTAGCTTATACCTACGTTTTTTTTTTTTTGATACATATACAATATACTATTTATCCCTAATTTTTATTATAAATTATTGTTATAATAAAAAATTTCTCGTGTTTTTTCATATATGCATTAATTATAAAATGATTTGATTGGTTCATTCATAGCATCCACTACGAGCACACGTAAAGTCTTTAGTCTATATATATATAGAGAGAGAGGAGGGTTCAAATGCCTCCATTTTTCATGCCTCCACCATGCCTCTATTTTTAAAAACTTTAATAACCCAAAATTTAAAAATTAAAAGTCAAAATAAAACCGTTGAATATGATCTACATCTTTTTATCTATGCACGTGTAAAAAATTATGACATTTGAATTTTGTTTTGGTTGTCATCAAGAGCTTGTAAAAAACGTACTAATGTAGATAATATATAGACGTTAATTTTTCAACTTATTGATTCACATAAAAACAAAAATAAAATGTGATAATTTTTTATGAGCACATAGATAAAATGATGTAGATCATATCCAATGGTTTTATTTTGACTTTAAAGTTTTAAATTTTGAGTTATTAAAGTTTCTAAAAATAGAGGCATGATGGAGGCACAAAAAATGGAGGCATTTGAACCCTCCTCATATATAGATAGACTATGGTGAGTTGTGAAGTAAAACAACGTTTTACTTCACGCCATATTTTCATTTTGAAAATTCAAACAACCGATCCGAACCGCTCAACATATTCTAAATATTGAAATGTGCTTGGAAACTAAATTTTACATTTTTTGAAATTTTTTTACTATTTATTAAGCCACTTTGAAAATCGCTGATCCACTGTGAACAGTAAAAAACAGTAAAAATTTCTGGACCACCGGATCGGAGATTTTCAAAGTGGCTTAATAAATATTAAAAAAATTCCAAAAAATGTAAAATTTAGTCTCCAAGCACGTTTCAATATTTAAAACATGTTGAGAGGTTCGGATCGGTTATTTGGATTTTCAAAATAAAAATATGAGCATGAAGTAAAAATGACCTCTTACTTCACAACTCACCATAACCCAGCTCTATATATATAGAGGAGGGTTCCACTGCACCCTCTTTTGGTGCACCTAACGTGCACCCAAAACTCATATGGTGCATTTTCAAAGTTCAAATAGTCGATTCGAACCTTCCAACGTGTTCTTCATATTAAAATGTGCTTGGAGACAAAATTTTACATTTTTTTGAAAATATTTTACTATTTTTTCAGAATTTTTGAAAATCATCACTTTGCTGAATTTCAAATTATTGTTTAGTTTAATCAAAAATTCTGAAAAGGACGAGCATTTCGTGTTTGTCTGTCAAGCAATCCAAGTGTATTACCTGCCTTACGCTTCATCGAAGCGAGAGATCGAGACAAGATTGGTGGGTTACTGTCAAGACAAAAGGAAAATCGTGACCGCTTATTTTGTTCGATGGAGATGCGTTCTTTCAAGAAGATGGCCCACTCATCGAATTTGTAGTGCGTGCTGAGGATGAATTGAATCAACCAAGTCTTTTCGTTGATGGGGCCGATCCTGAGGAAGTAACAGTAGACGACTTAAGTAATGTGTCGAAAAGTAAAAAAAGGTCAAGAAAAAAACAACGCCAAATGAGAAATTAGGTTAATATCTTTTAATTTATTTGTAAATGGAAAAAACATTTAAGTAATGTATTATTTTTATTGGAATTGTTTGTAAAACTAATTTCTTAACAAACTTTATTGCAGGTATGTCGAGCAGAAAGGGTAAGGAGCAGGAGACATCCTCCAGTAGATCCAGGCACCCTCCGCGTGGTCGCAATGCATATATTAAGCCGCCGCAAAGGTCGGAGGACAGACCGGTGATTCGTCGGATCGCTTATAGGTACGAGCTTTTTTTGTGCATTTTGGAGTTTGTAGCATTATCCATTTGTAGTTGTTTCAAAACTAATTTTATTTGCAGAGCTTTTGCTGGAGATGTGGTGGATGTGGTGGATGTGACAAAAAATATCAACAAAATAATCTCTCAATGTGCACGTATTCACTATCCTCAGGAAACTAAATTGCCCACTATTCCCGTGTGCACAAATTTGATGACTATCCAGAGAATGTACAAAGAAGGGTCAAGGCTGAGTTTTTGGTGAGTAAAATATCATTTTTAAAATTGACAACATACTATTTCTCTTTTTAAGCTAACCAACGACTTTCTAATTACGCATGCAGACGCACTATCAGTTTCACTCAGATGAAGACGAAGATTCGGCATGGAAGACATTCGCGAGCATAACTAATAGAGCTCTCCAAAACCTGCTTCACAAGTGCAAAGACGAAGCAAAAACTAGGTATGGAGATGGCATCCTGGAGTGGAAGGACCGAGGGGTGCCAAGCACGTATGATTGGATACAAGCGGGTACCTGGCCCAAATTGTGCGACTATTGGTGCATAGAAGAGTTCGCTAGGCGGAGCGAACAAAATCAACAAAATAGGGCCTCATCTGGAGAGGGTTCTTTTGCAACCACGGGCTCAGTGAACATGCTGGTTCACAAACAAAGATTCGTAAGATGTTTTATTTTATCAAAACAATTAATTCCAATTTCAATTTACTCGAACTAAATTTGACATTTTTATTTGTGTTGAAATGTTTATTCATAATTGGAGCAAGAAAACCAGCGCAAGCCTAGGTGGTCTGACGAGCTGTTCACGTCGACGCATACTAGTAAGAAAACGGGGCAATTTATATCCGCGAGGGCAAAAAAGGCACAGGTAATAGAACATAACAATCTTATATTAATATTCATTCTTTGTTGTACTTACTTTATTTTTGTTTTATTTTATAAATTTTGCAGGAAGACTACGATCGGGATATGAGCGCAAAATATGGGCCTGATCGAGCCCTTTGGCCCGCTTTTGACCCAGACGTCTGGTACGCCAACACAGACAATAATGCTCACGGCGATAACTATGGTCTCGGTGCTCTAGGTAAAATACACATACTTAAAATTGTAAATTTGTATTTAAATTATATAACGTAATAATTAATGATCTTCGATTTAATATTTCAGGTAAGACGAGATCGATGTATCGCCCAGGTGGGTCGCAGACGTCTTCTTCGCAATCACAATCGCAAGCGCAATCATATTCTTCGGCGCCGCCTCCTCTCAGGCAAGAAGACATAAATGCGATTTCAAGTCAGGTGTTGGGCGTGCTTCAACCACAGCTCAACCAATTCATGGAGGAGGTGAGGCATAGCGTGGGACGTTCTTCGCCTCATCAGGTACGAAATTCAATTTTGGAGTATATTTCAATCCAATAAGAACACCAAGTATGATAAACCAATTGACGGAACAGTAAACTCTTAAAAATTGTAAACCCTAAACAGTAAACCCTAAAAACTTTAGTTATATTCTCACAGGGAGGTTCTAGCTCACACCGTCCCGATGCGCAGGATGACAGCAGTGATGATTTAGGAGATGACTAGTTTTAGGATGTTTTGATCTGTATGTCGTACTTTAGATATTTTATTTTTATATCGTACTTTGATATTGGATGTTTATGTATTACTTTACATATTTCTTGTTTATGTTGGATATTGGATGTTGGATATTGGATGTCGTATAAGTATTTTATATTGTTCAATTGCTTGCATGTGAATTGTTTGTGAATTATATATTTGTTGAACCTTCTGCTACCGATTTTGGACCATCAGTGACCGGCCAGTCGGTCTCTGATGATCTTGCGCCACGTCAGCACGCAGCATCAGCGACATAACTAATTGGTCGCTAAAGGGGTCATCAGATACCGGCGCCTGACCCTTCAGCGACCGGTGACGTCAGCGGGGTGGTCATCAGCGACGAAGCAACTGCGTCCGGGTCATCTACGACCGATTTTGGTCATCAGCGACCGATAGACCCATCAGCGACCGGCGAAAAAACCCTTCTGCGACCGATTTGGCCGGTCGCAGAAGGGTATGAATGATGTAGTGGAAGTATTTATACCTATACAATGAACTACATATATGATATATGAATTTTCCTTAAATAACCGTACCCGCATCTTTTTTTGAAAAATTCTCGCGTCGTACCCGCATTAGGAGACCACACAACCGTTCCAAAACTGTAATTTTGTTTTACAAATATTAATAGTAACATTGTGAAGTATTTATATCTATACAATGAACTACATATATGATATATGAATTTTCCTTAAATAACCGTACCCGCACCTTTTTTGAAATTCTCGCGTCGTACCCGCATTAGGGGACCACACAACTGTTCCAAAACTGTAATTTGGTTTTACAAATATTAATAGTAACATTGTGAAGTATTTATATCTATACAAGACAAGTATTTATATCTATACAATGAACTACATATATGATATATGAATTTTCCTTAAATAACTGTACCCGCACCTTTTCTTGAAAAATTCTCGCGTCGTACCCGCATTAGGGGACCACTGAAATATTTTTTACATATGACACTAGATGACGTCTGAAAGTATTAATATCAAGTACTGTAAATATTTATACCTCTGCACTAAAGTATTTGTACCTATGTGGTCAACTATTTTTGTTAGATAAGGGTTGACGCGGGGATGATTGGGTAAGGTTGATACGGTGATACGGGATCCCCACTTCTTCATTAGAGGATGGTTGACGCGGATCATAGAGGAAGGGTGTTGCTGGAATTTTAGAATAATAATTAGTGGGGAACTTATAATATCTTTTTAGAATAATAATTAGTGGGGACTATAGTACATTATTCCTCTAAGTGCTGATATTGTAGCACGGGTACAGTGCGGATACTGTAGCACCGCCGGTACTAAAATAATTATTCTTAATATTTACCCCAACGGTGCAGTGCAAGGATTTAAATCATGGATTTGGAAACGGATTTTTTTAAAAACAGTAAATAAAATAATCAAAGTTAAAGAAACGACATGATTGCTTCGTTTGTTATAAAAACAGCAAAAACCGAATCCGGGATTCGGTTAAGCTATTTTTTTCGCTTCACCGAATACGCGATTCGGTTAAAGCATATTTTCACAAAACAGATCCCGAAAACTATGTAAACTCCGTGTAACACCCACCATTAACCGAATTCCCAATTCGGTTAAGATTTTTTTTTAATATTTTATTGTAAACCGAATAGGGGATTCGGTTTACATTATTTTTTTTTTTATTCTACACCGAATAGGGGATTCGGTTAGATAATTTTTTTATTTTTTATTATTAACCGAAATTATAATATTAAAATGCATGATGTAAACATGAAAGTTCTGTAATCAAAATTTGTTTTGAAGTAAGATGTTTGAATGGTAATTTTCATTTATTATTTTATTATTTTATTAAATGGTAATTTTTCACCGATAACCCTAGAAATTTATTCACCGATAACCCTAAAGTTATTTTTATTACAAAGAATTATATTATAAAAACTTATATTTTTATTACAAAGAATTTTATTATAATTCTTTGTAATATAATTCTTTGTGATAAAAATAACTTTAGAGTTATCGGTGAATAAATTTCTACAAATCAGAAACATCGTGTGGTATTAATATACAATCAATAATGAAAATTTCATTTATTATTTTATTAAATGGTAATTTTTCACCGATAACCCTAGAAATTTATTCACTGATAACCCTAAAGTTATTTTTATTACAAAGAATTATATTATAAAAACTTATATTTTTATTACAAAGAATTTTATTATAATTCTTTGTAATATAATTCTTTGTAATAAAAATAACTTTAGGGTTGTCGGTGAATAAATTTCTACAAATCAGAAACGTCGTGTGGTATTAATATACAATCAATAATGAAAATTTCATTTATTATTTATTAAATTGTAATTTTTTACCGATAACCCTAGAAATTTATTCACCGATAACCCTAAAGTTATTTTTATTACAAAGAATTATATTATAAAAACTTATATTTTTATTACAAAGAATTTTATTATAATTCTTTGTAATATAATTATTTGTAATAAAAATAACTTTAGGGTTGTCGGTGAATAAATTTCTACAAATCAGAAACGTCGTGTGGTATTAATATACAATCAATAATGAAAATTTCATTTATTATTTTATTAAATGGTAATTTTTCACCGATAACCCTAGAAATTTATTCACCGATAACCCTAAAGTTATTTTTATCACAAAGAATTATATTACAAAGAATTATAATAAAATTCTTTGTAATAAAAATATAAGTTTTTATAATATAATTCTTTGTAATAAAAATAACTTTAGGGTTATCGGTGAATAAATTTCTAGAGTTATCGGTGAAAAATTACCATTTAATAAAATAATAAAATAATAAATGAAAATTACCATTCAAACATCTTACTTCAAAACAAATTTTCATTACAGAACTTTCATGTTTACATCATGCATTTTAATATTATAATTTCGGTTAATAATAAAAAATAAAAAAATTATCTAACCGAATCCCCTATTCGGTGTAGAATAAAAAATAATCTAACCGAATCCCCTATTCGGTTAAGCCAAAAAAATGGCTTCACCGATCTTCTGTGGCAACCCACTGGTGCTGGTCTCCAACATGTGGCACACACAACTAACAAAAAAAGTTGTATTTATTAAAGGTAAAGTCATAGCAGTAGAAAAACTATCTTCAAATCTACTCCAAAAAGTCTATGTTTTTCATTCAACAGAAAATTTGGTGCTAAATTTGGTGATTTTTCAGTAAGGATTAATTCTTGTATCATTCATACACCCGATTTTTTTATCAATAGGAAAATAAAAAAAATAATTGGGAACGTTTGGCTGAAATTCGAAATCTAAGAAGACCGTTATAAACCATAATACCCTTATAATTCAAATCAATTAATAGCTAATAAAGGTGGAAAAAATAAAAAGAATTCGGGACGTTATTGTTGATAACGTCCAGAAATTGGAAAAAAAAAATGCATGCTAAGCGAAGGTCTGGGGCAGATCGTCCTTCTCTAGCTGCATAAAACAGCGGTGTCTCACCTATCAACATTAAATGTAACAAATTTTGCAAAAAAAGAATTAAGAATAATAATAGTAATAGTTGTTATAAAATAAAGATAAACAAACAATAAACAAGATAGAGAGAACACAAGATGACAATATCTTTATTCATATATTTCTCATGTGTACAATACAAGATTACAATGCCTCTATTTATAGGCTACAAATTGTAAATGAAAAGTCATTACAATAATAAATAAGAGATTAAATTTCAATAGTAGTGGGGTAGTGGGGAAGTAAATGAGGATTAATATTGAGAGTTACAACATGAATGGACCATCCATTATATTCATAACACTCCCCCTTAGATGTCCATTACATAAGAATAAGCATCATTAAAACCTTACTAGGAAAAATTCTATCGGATAAAAACCTAGTGAAGAAAAAATAGTACATTATTCTTTTTATCACGCAACTACAACCTTATTAGCAAAATTCAATGAAAAACTATGTAGTGCATATTAACTCCCCCTCATGACAACATCAATCAATATCTTTAAGTTGGCGAACTCCAATATTACAGACTAGTTTTTCGAATATTGTAGTAGGGAGCGCCTTAGTGAATAAATCTGCTAGATTCTCACTTGAATGAATCTGCTGAACATTAATAGTATTATCCTTTTGGAGATCATGTGTGAAAAAGAATTTTGGTAAAATATGTTTTGTTCTATCTCCTTTAATATATCCTTCCTTTAATTGAGCAATACATGCAGTATTATCTTCATATATGATCGTCGGGATCATTTCTCCATAAGACAAGCCACATGTCTGATGAATATGCTGAATCACAGATATTAACTAAATACATTCTCGGCTTGCTTCATGTATTGCTAAAATTTCTGCATGATTAGAAGAAGTGGCTGTTATAGTTTGTTTCACATATCGCCACGAAATAGCTGTTCCACCACATGTAAACAAATAACCCGTTTGAGATCGGCCATTATGTGGATCAGACAAATATCCAGCATCCGCATAACCAATTAAATCTGATTTGGATTCATTTGAAAAAAAAAAACCCATATCCATTGTACCTTGGAGATAGCGAAGTATTTGTTTAATTCCATTCCAATGTCTTCGCATAGGAGAAGAACTATATCTTGTTAATAAATTTACAGCAAATGATATATCCGGTCTTGTATGTCCAGCAAAATACATGAGTGCTCCTATTGCACTAAGATATGGTACTTCGGGACCAAGTAGTTCTTCTTCATTTTCTCGAGGTCTAAAAGGATCTTTGTTCACATCTAATGATCTTACAACCATCGGAGTGCTTAACGGATGTGATTTATCTATATAAAATCTTTTTAGCACTCTTACAACGTAATTTTCTTGATGCACAAAAATACCATTTTTAAATGTTCAATTTGCAACCCAAGACAAAATTTTGTCTTTCCAAGATCTTTCATCTCAAATTCTTCCTTTAAACAATTTACTGCTTTTTGAAGTTCTTCAGGAGTTCCAATGATATTTAGATCGTCAACATATACTGCAATTATAACAAACTCATTTCCAGATCTTTTCATGAAAATACATGGACAAATTGTATCATTTCTATACTCATGTTTCAATAAAAATTCACTGAGACGGTTATACCACATGCGTCCTGATTGCTTTAATCCATATAAAGATTTATTCAATTTAATTGAATAATGTTCTCGAGAACCTGAATTATATGCTTCCGGCATCTTAAATCCTTCAGGAATTTTCATATATATATCATTATCAAGCGAGCCATATAAATAGGCTGTAACAACATCCATTAGGCGCAAATCAAGTCCTTCATGTACTGCCAGACTAATTAAGTATCGAAAAGTTGTTGCATCCACCGCAGGTGAGTATGTTTGTTCATAATCAATTCCAGGTCTTTGCGAAAATCCTTGGGCTACAAGTCGAGCTTTATATCTCACAATTTCACCTTTCTCATTTCGCTTTCGCGTAAATACTCATTTGTATCCTACTGGCTTTATGCCTTCGGGTATTGGGACTACAGGCCCAAAAACTTTTTGTTTTTCAAGAGAGTTTAATTCTGCCACAATTGCGTCTTTCCATTTTGGCCAATCATTCTTTGTCGACATTCATTAATAGATTTTGGTTCATGATCCTCATTATTCATTACATCTAGCGCTATATTATATGCAAAAATATCATTAATATCAACTTTATCTTGGTTCCATCTTGTTCCATTCATGACATAGTTTATCGAGATCTCTTCATTTTCACAAGTTTTATATACTTGAGTTTCTGCTGGAACTCCAATATTACTTATAATTTTATTCTCTTCTGGATTTTTTTCTATCATATCCTCAACTTGGCCATTTTCATTATTTGCTCCTTTTCTTTTTCGAGAATTTTTATCTTTGAAACCGATTGGTCTTCCACGCTTCATGCGTGTCATAATTTCAATAGTTTGTCTAACAGGGACATCAACTTTTATTGGAGCATTAGCAGTTGGTACATGTGATTTGGTCACTTTCTTTGAATCTGTAAATGCGTCTGGCAATTGGTTAGCTAATCTTTGCAAATGAATTATTTTTTGAACATTTAGTTCACATTCTTTAGTACGAGGATGAAAATGTGATAATGCTAATTCGTTCCATCTAATGTCTTTTCCCATCTAATATCTTGTGTTCTCTCAAAAAAAAAAAACTAACATAATATTATCATAATATAACTTAAAAGGTAACATAATTAAATATTAAAAAAAAATTACCTTCAATCTTCAAATAGTAGAGCTCTCGTGCTGATAACGTGTTATAAAATAAAGATAAACAAACAATAAACAAGATAGAGAGAACACAAGATGACAATCTCTTTATTCATATATTTCTCATGTGTACAATACAAGATTACAATGCCTCTATTTATAGGCTACAAATTGTAAATGAAAAGTCATTACAATAATAAATAAGAGATTAAATTCCAAATACTAGTGGGATATAAATTCCAATAGTAGTGGGGTAGTGGGGAAGTAAATGAGGATTAATATTGGGAGTTACAATATGAATGGACCATCCATTATATTCATAACAATAGTAATATAAAGCTTAATAATTTAATATAATGATATAAGTTCATCACAGCACTTTCACTTGAAATGAACAAAAAATAGAAAGAAACAAAAATAGAGAATCCTCTACAGTGAAATCTACTGGCATTAAAACATAACTTGTCGGAAATTTATTATTGGTAGTAATTAATAGAAAAGAAAAGAGACAACTAGTAAGAGTACAACAATATTTATATTGGTAGTAAGATCGGTAGCAATTCTACTAATCTTAACTTTTTCTTTTTAATCTGATGTATAGATGGAAAGAATTCTTATATTTTATTTCTAGTAAAATATGAAAAGTTTTTCAAAAAATAGATGGACTATTTTTTATATATCTAAATTTTAAGGTACTTTATCTATTTTTGTAAAAAAAAATATTTTACTAGAAAAAATTTAAAGGAAAAAAAAACTGGTTTAGATCGTTAAAATTCCTACCGATCCAAACTTTTTTATTTTTAAATCGGTAGAATTGATACCGATCTTACTACCAATTAATATAAATATTATTGTATTCTTATTGTTTGTCTCTCTTATTTTCTATTAATTATTACCGATAAAAATTTCCTAGCTTGTCAACCAAGCACTGACAAATCTCGGTTCTTTTGTGGCCGCAATACTAAAGACACCATGTCCCTCGAGACACATTATTGTGGGAATATAATATGAAAAAACAAATCTAGACGGTTCTTGTGTTAATATAATATGAAAAAACAAAGAAAAAACTATGTACCAAAAATATAAAGATATAACTGTACTAATTGTGGGAAATAAAAACCATCATAATGATGAATTGTGTCATAATCTACTTGTACTAGATTTGCAAAACATATATTAATTAAATTTTACAGTTTCGTGTTTTGAGATATAGTGCAGGTTCATAATGATATGAATTGCTAAATTACACATCAATACATGATGAATTGCAATAATTAATCAAGGATGAGTCATGAATAATCAAGCATTGGAGCTAGAAGCATCATCTCGAGATTAGTTTAGAAATCTGTAAAATTGATAAGTACTTGAGAATGAGGTATTTTACCTTAACCATTGTAATAGTTAAATAACCGTTGCAACGGAATAATTCAAACACAGCAAAATTGATTTATCTCGTTGTGACAACCGTTGCAACGGTTATCTAGAATTTTCAGAGAATAACCGTTATGACAACCATTGCAACAGTTAATAACCGTTAGGGTTACGTAAGCAGCCAAACCTATACTTTGGTGGCAACCGTTGTAACGGTTAAGATACCGTTGCAACAGTTAAGACCAAATATCAAATTTTGCACAGTTCTCTATAAATATAAGCAAAATCTAGGTTTGGATTATCACTCTAGCCGCCCACAATTGCAAATTCGAATTCATTTTAGATCTAGAAAAAGTCATTGTTGCTTGTGCAAACAACTTCAATATTTATACTCCAATCTCAAGCATACTCAACCACAATAAATATCTTGTAAGAAGTAGAGTGATCCTTGAGTAATCATCTTGTTTGATTCATACACTTGAGCCTTTAGTGCTCGTGAGCCATTTTTGTGCTCGGACCATGTGACTTCCCAAGATTTGTAAGTGCTCATCGGTTCTACCTTGTACTATTTTCTTATTGGGTAAAGAAAGGCGTGTCATCTCGAAGGTCACGAAGCCCCAGAGACGTAGGCATTAGTGCCGAACTCCGTAAACAACTCTCGTGTCAAGTGTCTCTTAACTCTTCTATTTACTTTACGCACACTTACTTAGTTTAACGTTATTCGAATTTCCACCAAAAATAACGTACACACGATAGTTATAATAAATTAGCTTTAAATTTTAAAAGGTCTAGTATTCACCCCCTCTAGATGCCTTTAGAGAGACCTACACATAATCATTAAAGAAGCAACATTAAAAAGTGAATTAAAATAGTCTAAAAAAATTGGAACCAATTAATATTGCTGAAAATATGTTTGGTGACTTTCTAGTACGGATTAGATCTTGTAATTGATAATGTCTTGAATAAAAAAAAAAAAAATTGATAATGTCCAGTGCGGTACTACCGTACTGGCACATTGTACCAGATATAACAGTACCATACGCGTTACTGTTCAGTACGGTATTGGTAAACCATACCAGATGACACAATATTTACTTAAAGAATCTTTACAACTCAAATCAAAAGAAAAAAAATGATATTTGCAAAAAACAAGTGACAGAAATACGAAGCAAGACATGAAGTTAGTTCTTTATAGTTTCCAGGTTTCAATCCATATTAACATTTTTACCAGAAAAAAAAATAAAAGCTTCACATTAATAGTTAAAGAACTATCCCAGAACACCCAAAGCCCGAAAATCCTAACTCTGAACCACAGAAACCAAGATACTAATAACTAGTTTAAACAGACTGTGAACCCCAAACCTAAACACTGAATTAAAGAAAACCAAAATTGACACGACCGAACAAATTACGAACCTAAATATAGAATACTGACCCGGCCTGCTCCCAAAACCCAAATGTCGTAGCCCGTAGTGATAGCTAAACTGCTACACAGGGACCCAGACGGGATAACCCCAGCCATGAACGCGGCAGACTGGCAGTATCCCTTCCAGCCAAAGGTGCTTCGGATGGCCAGCTCAGGTTCCTCCCTCTGGAGCTCCTTGTGGTGCGCCTATCTCTGGTTTTGGGATTGCACCCTACTGCGCCCCCTTGCGTAGGCGTGCCATCTTTAATGATGTTTGTCAATTTTTTGGAATAAATTTTGGAGGCGGGAAGACGGAGATTTGACAAGTCAAACTAACCTAACCTAATGCTAGAGAGCAATGTTATCAGAACCAGACCGAACATCGACCCGGTAGAACTCCGAGTCACTGGTCCACTGGTCGGACCAGTGGGTCAATCGGTTCCACTGCTGATTTTTTAATACATTTATAACTTATAACCTGAAATACTAAGTGGAAATCTCATGCCAAAATGCCTTTGATTTGAGCATTTCATCAAACAACTTAGAGTGAGGCTATGGTGCTATGCATAGCACGGATGGGGTCCGTGCTACGGCTCAAAATTTGACTTTTTAAAATTCTAATGGTCGATCCAACCGTTCAATGTGATAACCATATGAATATGTACTTGCAAACTAAATTTTATATTTTTTTCGAATTTTTTTACTATTTTTTTAGATAGGTAGAATTTTCAGAAAACACTGATTTTTCTACCTATCTAAAAAAATAGTAAAAAAATTCGAAAAAATATAAAATTTAGTTTGCAAGTACATATTCATATGGTTATCACATTGAACAGTTGGATCGACCATTAGGATTTTAAAAAGTTAAATTTTGAGCCGTAGCACGGACCCCATCCGTGCTATGCATAGCACCATAGCCTCACTCAACAACTTATATGCATGGATCTATTCAATAAAATTAACTCAAAATTTCATAAATTTACTTACAGTTCTTGATCTTAGGAGCTTCTTTTGTGATTCGGATTCAAACGAAGTCTATAAAACGAGATTGAGCCACAACCAAATTGACAGCATAGAAGAGATTTCAAGGAGATTTCAAAACAATTTCCCATCTTTACCACCAAAGGAAAGACAAGAAATTGCAGGAAAATTGGAGAAGATTTGAGAAAGGAGAAAATAAATATATGATATCACAGATCAGTAGGAGACGGAGATTTAGATGAATCTGTTTTGAACCGCGGTTTTATGTCGGTTTAAATCAGCGACTTTTAATGAAAAACGCGTGGTTTAATCACTTATGAACGGTTCATTGCCTTAAGCGATTCAACTGGAGAACCAAACCGGACTAGTGACTGGGTCCGGTTTTTTCCGGTTAAACCACTGGTCCAGTCCGGTTCTGGTAACACTGCTAGAGAGTAGAGAGAGATGATTTGGCAAATCCATGTGCTCTGGAGGGAACGGTGTAGAGTGATTGCATCAAAAGGGGCTCGTGGTTTTGGGCCAATTATTCTTAATTATAGTTTAAAGCGCTCAACAAGGAAGGATTCAATCATGTCACCCACACGATTTGATGTGTTCGATCATTTGCCTGAGATTTGTAATAAGGAGAGCACTGGAGGAGTCGGTAGCAGTAGCAATAGTGTAGCTAGATGAATCAAGAGAGCAAGTGAAACATAAAGCAAGTTTCCATACATATTTGAGTCTATTATGTAACTAAATATCATAAGAGAAGAGAGTCAAGTTCGGAGATCGATATTGATGATATATATCATGATTTTAATAAAGTCTTTACTTCATTGGAAATATGAGAATCTCCTAAAAATCAATTTGATACCTATCTATCTATTTAGAATACTTAAAACGGACGACTTAAATATCATCTACACATTGCGTTGGATCTGAATTATAGTGTAAAGAGGAATTTCCTTCCATATTTGAAAATTAATTTAGTCTGAATTTCTTTTGTGAAGATTTTTTTTTTTTTTTGGTTAAAAATCTATAGGCAATTTCATTGATAGAACAAGATACAAAATAGCTGTTACATAAAATTAAAAAATCACTAGTGTCTGTGAAAAACTGTAGGGCGCAGAAAGTTGCACAGCTGGTATGGAAGGTGTGTGCATATGTATTTAAATGTTTCATGATTCAATGCTCTCGATTGGTTAAAGAACATCGAACTTGGAACATTTATTTCTTTCTTTCTGCTATTCCTTCCGGTTCACCCTCGACAGACCTACGATTCATAATCGGTCCATCGAGAGAGTTTAATGATTGTGGAGACGTTTAACTACCAGCGGGCGCAAGCCCCCGCTGTTAATTACATCAGATAACCCTTCCAAGCCATACTGAATACCTCGTTCATTCCAGAATTTGAAGCTTATTTGTTGTGAATTGAATAAAGGGGCTAAAAGTGGAGGACTCATGTACTTGGTCTTTTTGTGTTCTTTTGATTATCATTGTTTTATGTATTTAATTAATATGTATGCACAAGATGCAATGAATATTATTAAAATACATTTATTATACCCTTTTATTTTATTTTAGAAACATATTTGTATTTGAGAAAATATATTTGTGTTTTATTTATATTTTATTTAAGAGGAAACGATTTAAACATGAAGAAAAGGATATTTTGGTCATTTGGCAGGTTGTATGTTGTTTGATCATGCTTGATTTCGATTTAGAAATATGAAAGATTTGATTTGGGTTCATTTAGAGTTGGTTTGAGTTGATTTGGATTTGAAACGAAGAATTTATGACCAAAAAGGGCTGGAAAGGGCTTGTTTGTGAAGTTTTCTGTTTTTTCTGAACTGCTGAACTTCGAAGGTCGATTCCTGCCAATTGGCTACACCAAATTTTGTATCCTGCATATGAAAATGTTTGTTTAGTCATGATCTATATGCAGGTATAGCAGTTTTGCAAAACTCTATTCAGAGCTATGCCAAATGTGTGTTTTCGTGCGGAGGTGCCTGCTGGTAAATGGAGCAGCAGTTTTCTGTTTTGCTGAACTTTGAAGACCATTTCCGACAAATTGGCTAAACCAAATTTTGTATTCTTTATATGGTTTTACAGAGGGGAATTCAATCTATAACTCTGTAAAATTTCATGGGATTTAGAGTTCTTTTTCCATGCTTAAAGGCCATGCAAAGGCAGGGGTATCTTCTGGCATTTTATTTTCAGCTGCTGTTTTGCTATTCTGACGACCAATCTTTAAAAATTTATTCTGGACAATCTACAAAGCCAAATTTTTGGTTCTTTTTATGAGAGTGTAGTTCAAGATCTTTGCACTTTCCTAACCATTTTTAACAGGTGCTTGAATGCAAAGATAGACTGGTAAAAGATGCAGTTTTTCTTTCTACAGTTCTTGTATTTCCATTTTGAGAAGCTGAACTTCAAAAATCCATATTAAATCGAAATAAGATCCAAATAACATGAAATTTGTGTCCAACTTGTGTGTTTTGAAGTTATTTACATATTGGTGCAGTCTATTTTGCATTCTAGCCCCTGTACCGGTCTAGATTGGTCATTTTACCAGAGAGGGTCATTCAGTCTAGTACCAGTTTTGTTTGCTGACAACCGTTTTTGTAAAATTTATGCAAGATAGACCACAACTCTGATTTGAGTGTTCTTGGTACCAAAATTTCCAGGAAGCACAATCTATATCCTCAAAAAGTTTCAGGATTTTAGAAGGCCTAAATCTATTTTTAATTGTGATTTTATAGGAGGCATATTCTGGGACAGCAAGCTTATTTACCAGTTTTTGTATTATAGAAAGCTGAACTTTAGAAAATCATAGAAAATGCATAGCAAATGCTATAAATGTAAAGTTTAAGTCTAAATTGTGTGTTTTTGAGCCCTCTATTTAACTGTGTATTTGGATTTCTGGTTTGAATTTCGTGATCAGTTCATATTGGCCGGTTTGTTACAGCAGGTCATTTTGAGACATTTGGGGTATTTGAAATATCATGTGGTACTTTGTTTGATTTAGACTATATCTAAACCCTTGTGTCAAGATCAAGAATCAAAAGAGGCATTGGTATCACAACATGTCATTTACCAATACCATTTCGAATTTGCATATAGGTCCTATGTCATTTGCATAATTATGTGAAGGTCCTTGAGCATCATTTCATTGGGATTGATTATTTTCCTCTTTTCATTTACTCTCTTCTTCAATAATTATGCATCTAGGCCTTTAAAGATTAATAAAACTCATAATATGAAAAAAGATGTAGTGAAACATCGATTTTTCACATATTATTCATTTTATTCCCCTTTTTATGCATTGAAGTCCTTTAAAAAGTTCAAAATGGCATAATTAGGGGGATGTAATTAAACATCAACCCCTATAATGCCATTCAATTTAAATTCCATTTTGTTATGCACTTTTAATTTGATTCTCATATTAAAAGAGTTATATTAGAAATTGATATTTCAAGGATGTAGCTAAACATCAACTTGGATATCTCTTCCTTTTATATTTCTTATAATATGAAAATGTCACTTTTAATATATATATATTTTGTGTAATTGTGTTTTTATCCTTTTTCTTTGCAATATAAAATGAAGAAAAAGAAAAGAAAAAGAAAAGAAGGAAGGGGAAGAGGAGGCAAAGAAGACAAAGAGGAGCAATAAAATCACAAATATTTACATATGCATATATTTTATGTAGAATCATAAGCTTGAAAGCTAGCTATAAAAGCTATTAATGCCTCCTCTATTTCATTTGTCATTTTAACCCTTTTATATAGTATTTTGTTATTATATAAAAGGGAGTTCATTTATTTACATGATTTCATGCTTCTAAACTCATGTATGTGAGTTAGAAGCATTCAATCTTCACAAAAAATCCGAAAATAAAAGAAAGAAAAAGAAGGAGATCAAAAGGAAGAAATAAAGAAGCTCCAATTGCATAAAAAGAAAACAAACGAAAATTATTGAACAAGAACATTTCTTTATTCATTCATGGCTAATTTACATGAACATCAAGCTTTTAAGCTTCTACATTGCAAATCTCTACCTATTTCTATTTTTGATTTTTGGTGGAAGAGGAAGAGGAAGTTTCGGCCTTAGGGTATTTTTTTGTGTTTTTGTGTTGTGTGGTGTATATATTGTGTGTGGTGGTTTCTACATATATACTCTTCTCTTGTATATATTTCTCTCTTGTATATATTGTGTTCTTGTGGTATATATTCTCTCTCTTCATCTTCAAATGAGGGGTTTATATAGGCTATGGCAAGGGGTAGAGCCTAGGGTTGAGAGGAGCCTTGTTGGCATGATCCCCACCACTCCTTTGCATTAACTCTCATCCAAAGGTTTAGATGCATCCAAGTGTCATGCTTATCCCTCAAGCTTGAAGAGAATATTCTTGGCATTTTAGCATCTTCAATGGCCATGTGACATGTGTCCATGGGATAAAAATATCTAGAGCACATTCTAGAATATATTTTTCCCTCCCATCTTGGCATCTTCATTGGTAGTGTGACATGTGTCCATGGGGATAAAAATATCTAGAGCACATTCTAGAATATATTCTTCCCTCCCATTTTGGCATCTTCATTGGTAGTGTGACATGTGTCCATAGGAGCAAAATATCTAGAATATATTCTAGAATATATTTTTCCCTCCTATTTTGGCATCTTCATTGGTAGTGTGACATGTGTCAATGAGAATAAAATATCTAGAGCATATTCTATCCTCTCAAATTGGGCCATGCAACAATTGGGCTAGCCTATTTAATTTCGGCCAACAGCAGCCCCATCAATTTGGTTCGGCCATTTAGTAGCAGCACCAATTTTCATCAATTAAATTCGGCCCAGCTCCAAATATTTTTGATTCGGCTATTTAATTAATTTTATTTTTTCTGACTTTTTAGGGTCAAACAAAAACATAAGCTAAACAGAACTAAAAACGCACAGGGATATGTGCATCCTGGGGACACAAATTGGTCATCATTGCTTGAGTAGAGTGATAGTGGCCTAGTGATGGGTTCATTCGTACGCATATCACAGCTGAGAGGGCATTGAATTGATCAGAGTCAAAATGATGATGATTTACGTAGGGTTTTGGCTTAGGTTTTACATATTTTCTCACACTTATGTTTAATTATTTAGAGAAAAAGGCTACTGTCACCCTTCTTTAAGTTTTATTGCAGAAAACAGGTTTTGGAACTATTTTACATCAAATGGAGCTAGAATCGGGTCAATCGGATCAGCAACGCTTATCGACTAAGACTCTGTTACGGCCCGTATTGGTTAATACGGACCAGGCATAGCACAGGCTCAGAAGATAGCGCAGGAAGTTACAACCATAACTGCCAAGGTCCCATTACGGACCGTATCACCTTGATACGGTCCGTAACCGAAGGCGCCTCTTGGGAAATAACTGCCGACAGCTGTTTCCAGATCAATTCCTTGGCTTCCAATCAACTCCAGACGTCCCTACACTCCTATAAAAGGCCCCTGGACAGAGGGAATAGATATCTTTGTAATTAGGGCTAGATTTAATTAAAGAGAGAAGAGAGGAGTGATTGTAACCATGCCGTTCCGCGGCTAAGTTCCTTTTCTTAGGGCTAGGCAGTAAACCTTGTTACTCTTGATGTTTTGATATATATATTTCTGTTGATTATGATCTCTTGTTGTTGTATCGAATATGCTTTTGTGATTTACTATCTCTTCACCTAATTTCAATGATCTAGTTTGAGTTTATTAGGGTAGTGACAGTGCTTTAATAACTCGAAAGAACTATTTGGATGAGTTAGCCTCGTTGAGATCTATTAGGTTTATGTGAAGAAAACCTTCGCGGGGAAGCCATAAACCAGAACAACAAAACGCATGACCAAATTCCATCATTTGCGTAAGGTAAATCGCAGTGATCTGTGTAGTAATTTGGGAGATAAGAGACCCGATAGTTGCGTAAGGTAAATCGCATTGTCCTGAGTAGAGTCTCGATGAAAGATCTGTCATTCTGGCGTAACATAAATCGCAGTGACCTATGTAGTTATCTTTCATAAAACAACAACAGGAAATCAGACGCAACAGGAATATATTGTCAAGACGGATTGAGTGACAATGGTGTGCCGAACCCCTAGGAATTCTCATCTCTATCTTTATTTTAATTACTTTTAATTGTTTCCTAATTTACATTGATCAACAAACATCTCTCAAATTTCAGATTTCGTCTAGCCTTTCGAAAGGTTGTGATTCGATCGCTCAAGACACTGAACCAATATTCCCTGTGGATCGACCTCGCATATACTACTCGATAAGGATTGTGCGCTTGCAGTCCGAACCGATAGCATTTACGAGTTTATAAATATTAAAAGAAACATTGCTCTCTTTTGAGTGATCATGAATCCAACCATATCGGGAACTGAATCGACCGGATCGGGATAGTTACCCATCAGCCGCGAAGGCACTGAATCAAGCCAAACTGAGAACTAAATCAACCAATCCAGGACAGTTACCTCTAAAGAGTTCTGAAAGACAGATGAAGAGGCAGGAAGCAGCACAGAATAACTCACGACATCATCATCACAAAAACTAAACATTTATTTCCTAATTTACAGATAGTAAATAAAAAATGAGTGCTACAGTAGCGCCATTGCGTCTGAAGGCCAAGCGACAAACGAAGCGGCGGAGCAAGCAGCACAGAGGTGACGGTGCTAGCGGTAAGAAGGCGGATCTGAGGGTGGAAGAGGCGGGACTGGGGGGCAGGTTTAGGGGACGAAGCAGCAAAGAGGCGGAGCTAGCAGAGCGGACAGGGTGTTGGGGGTTATGCGGAGCTAGCGGTGTTGAGGGGGCTGAGGCGGAACAAGCAGAGGTGTGTGGGGGGGGTGGGGGCGGGGGCGATAAGCTAGGTTTTCGTACGGACTCTCAAAACAGCGCTAGGTTTCCATACGTTCTGTGGAGAACTATAGTCACAGTCACATGTAATTGCAGTAGAGCGAAGTCACAGTCGCATGCAATTGCAGTAGAGCGAAGTCACAGTCGCATGCAACAAGAGTCGGACAACCCAGCCCATTTTAGATGGTAGCACTACTAGAATCCCCAGTAAAGGCAACAGGAGAAATTGGCTTGTTGCAACGGCCTAAGCTTGCTAAATACCCGAAAAACTCCATTAGCAAGCGCTACGCTTGCAAATCCTCCCGTTGCTTTAAGCCCCAATGCAAATACTCATTTTCAGACTTTTTGCAAGGGCTTACGCTTGCTAATACATTTTTCTTTACTATTTGCAAGGGCCGCCGTTGCAAAAAGTACGCTTGCTAATACTTTGGTTTTTGGCGCCCAGCTGGGTATTAGCAAGGAGATGTTGTGTAGGCCCCACTGAGTATTAGCAATGAGATGTAGTGTAGGCCCCACTGAGTATTAGCAAGGAGATGTAGTGTAGGCCCCACTTAGTATTAGCAAGGAGAGGTAGTGTAGGCCCCACTCGGTATTAGCAAGGATATCAGTTGTGGGACCCACTTTCTATTTGCAAGGTTGTCCCACAGGGTATTTGCAAGGATAGCCCACGTGGGTTATTAGCAAGGTTAACGTGAGTGGACCCCACCTTATTATTTGCAAGGCACACCAGCGTGGGTCCTACCTTATTTTTTTGCAAGGATAGTGATAGTGGGTCCCATCCGTTTTTTTGCAAGGGTAGGTGCTGTGGGTCCCACCTGATTATTTGCATACTCTATAGTTTCATCATATTCCTCTTGATAATCCGACAAAAATAATTACAATTAATGCCAGCATATCAGCAACCCTATTTCTAAAATCTTCCCATTACCTATCGGGTACCAACCCGGTAATATGATACATTTCCCAATGAAAGAAATAACAATAACATAACACCTTGAAATTTAATACGAAAGCTTGAAATTAGCATTATAATATTACGGCCACACTATAATATCATAAGACCAACTGTATTATAACATTACAGCCACACTATAATATGCAACAATAATTTACAAAAAAGAAACATAACCCTTTCTAAAAATATAAGCACCACCCATCAACAAAAATTTACAAAAAAGAAACATAACCTGTGGTGTTAATGTATAAATCCAAAAATCTATAATTATCCATTAAAGATTGGCAGTACCCCAGACCATTAATGCCGGTTGTTGTTCGAGATGTCATCTGCAAACCAATCGGTCATTGACGCTTCGGCCCCTAAAAGGTTGGCCACCTCTTGTCCAGAATTTGCCTTCAGTAGTGCTTTGAATCCCCCCTCTTGATTTGATGATGGCAGCACATATAGTGGACCTTACATATACCACATTCCCAAAGCGAGCAAGTTAGTACTGGTATTGGAAGACAGAATGGCTACTCAATGGCAGTATCAATATGAATTTGGTACAAGTTTGGCTTACGGTACCAGTTTAACTTAGTACTCAATTAAAAGTTGTACATGTTTGTTTGTTGGTACAATAAAATCATATCTGTCGTGTTTGGGGTGGGTATTATTATTTGCAAGGGCCAATAGGAGACATTAGCAAGGGGATCCGTCACATATTTGCAAGCGTGATTATTTGCAAGGGCCTCCCATTGCAGTTGTATTAATTTAATAGAAAAACCAAAATCTTTTGCAACGATCCTTCCTACGCTTGCAACAAGCACTTGCTCCCGTTGCCTTTACTGGGGATTCTAGTAGTGTAGGTACTAGGTACTATTTTAGATTTTCAATTGAAATGATACTCACCAATTAATATTTAAATGATTATTTTCTATTTTTGATACAAATAACATAGTATCATTACCAGGATATCTTGACCAATCCAAGCAAAGGAGATTGGAAATTTTTTTAGAAACCAGAAATAAATAAAAAACTATGATTACCATGATATCTCCACCAATCCAAGCAAAGGAGATGGAAAGTTTTTTAGAAACCATAAATAAATAAAAAGATTTTATCAAGTTGGTTGATTGCTTTGGTTTTTACAAAAATTATAAGAATCGATATGTTATTTCGGTTCGAATTTTTTTTTTTCGGACCGAATTGTCATCGGTCTGAGGTGTTTTCACAAGTTTTATCCTAACAGCTACATTTTTTTAAATCTGTGAAACAGCTCGAACCGAAATAGCAATTCGGTCCCGAAAAAAATAACACTTCGGACTGAAATGATATCTCGATTCTTATGATTTTTGATAAAATTATTATTTTTATTTATGATTTCTAAAAAAATTTCAAGGAGATGCGCTTGTAAAAACAATGCAGAATGGAGAGACGGCCACTCCGAAGCAATTCGGATCCATTGATGTAACCCAATTCTTGGGTTTTGGATCGAGAACGTCCGATTCGAATCCCTAAAAATCCATCCGCGAAGTGAGCGCACACATTCCGACGATGAATTCGAATCCGGAGATGATCTCGAACGACGAATTCAAATCAGACGGTCTCAATCCAAAACCCAAGAATTGGGTTACTTTAGGGGAACCGGACCCACTCCGAAGAAGGGAACCTTTACAAAAGATTCTGCAGCACGCTTCAACCATATGAAAGGCAAAGCAAACAAAGGACACAAAATTAATTAAATTGTAAGGTTCGCCAATGCCATATAATTTACAGAAGTTCATAGTAATTAATTCATATAATTTTGGAGACAAAATTCATACTTATGAATTTCTACCAAGATTTA
>JAJGRW010000021.1:40471-111348 GCA_025461045.1 Carex parvula | reverse complement strand
TACCAATCAGACAGTTTAGGATATATTTCAGCTAAGACTTTATCCAAAGCCCTTTAGACAAAATCCCACCCATTTAAAATGCCGAAATTTTTATTTATAACATTTTAAATAATAAATTAATAAAATAACCATCGATTTTGGTCAATTCTAAATCTAACACGGCCGCAGAACACCGGAGCGGACCCATTGGGGGAGGCCGCAGAATGCCGGAGCGGACCCCCATATGGGTCCGCAGAATGCCGGAGCAGACCCTATTTTTTTTTTATCTGATTCTGAAGTTTATTATGATTTTATTTTGGAAATTTTATCAAAAATGTAAAGTTTGTACTGGAAGTTGTGTGTAATTACTTATGTTTGAAATGTCGTTTAATCTGAAATTGCTGTTCGTCGTTTGTTTGATCAAAAGAAACATTACAATAGAACAAGGAGCCATATAAAGAAGCATACAATAGAACAATGCTAATGTTATCGGAAATTACAAATACGTCTAATTAACCGAAAATAAACAATATTTTTACAAGTACAATTAAAAAATCAACATTAACTCTCAATCTCGTGCAGCTCGAGCAGCTCTGTTTTGTCTTTCTTGTGTATCTCGGCCGGCTTGGTGTCCTCTTCTCCTATTATGTAGAACGTCCATCCACATCGGAATTCTGTCGTGCTGTCTTCTGCCCACAGAAATATTTTTTTTCTCTGGAACAAGGACCGGGCCATCGTGTGGCGGCCATTCCGACTGATTTCCATAGACATGCCATTGAGCGCTCCATGTGTTGATCAGTGTATGGATGTGATAGTAGTGACTTACAAAGATGCTAGGGTCGATGCCTCGGAGACGACACATGGATTGAACATGAGAGCACGGTATTCTATCCAATTGAGGCTTCTGGCACGTGTAAGTTACCGTGTGATCATCCCTGATTATCACCATGTATTTGAAATTAGCCTTAGTAAACCGGTCAGAATCGTCAGGTATGAAAGTGTGAACTCTCTCTTGTGTGGAGGTTACCTCGAACTCGTTGTAGTTGCCAACCCCCCAGCATCTTCATTTTATCGGACCTCTAGAACCGTTTGTTAATCAGCTGCGAAATATTAAAAAGTAATGAAGAAGTCAAATTTTTTTAACAAAGTTCATAAAAAATTATGAGGAAAGAACTACAAATAAAAGTACCTGATGCACACGACACGAGAATTATTGACCTTGACTGACTTCCCATTCCGCTTTGGCCCTCCTTTGCGCAAACCATGTCATACATTTGTAAAATGTGTCTTCAATTATTGCTGCAACCGGTAGCCTACGAGAGGACTTGAAGACCTTATTAAGCGACTCGGACCCGTTTGTAGTCATGATGCCCCAACGGTAACCACCGTCCAGTGCTTGGAATATCTTCCATGGTTTGGGGCACTCGTTCACATCTTGATCCAAATATTTACCCACACCGTCCAGCCAATTGAGGGCAATGTCACATGCCTGCCCCATTGCTTGCATTCCTTGCTCGTACCTCCTCATCTTCCTCTTAGCCACACATATTCTAAAAAAACGGATTGCCTTATCACTGCAACCGTTCTTCTTCATGTTCTCGGCTATGTGAGTAGCACAAAGACGGTGAACACATTGATCCTCATCCTCCTCGTTCCACCCCATATCATCTTGTCTGAACACCTTCTTGATACCCTTTCCCCTATCAGTGATGACACACATGAATCTGGAGCGGATTACATTTAGGCGCAACCATTTCATGAACCACGCACAATCGTCATAACTCTCTGATTCTACCAGTGAAAAAGCCAACGGGAGGAGCTGATTTTCAGCATCGTACTCGGTTGCAATCAACAGCTTGCCTGTGGTAAAATTAATTTTGTAAGAGCCGAAATCAACTAAAATAAATTAAGTGAAAACAATCAAATTAGTTACCTTTATACCGGCCTAACACGAAACATGCATCAACTGTGATAACCGGTCTGATATGTTGAAAAGCATCTATGCACGGTTGTAGGGCGCAGAAAGTTGCACAGCTGTTATGTATGGGAAGGTGTGTGCATGCGTATTTAAATGTCTCGTGGTTCAATGCTCTCTGTTGATTAAAGAACATCGAACTCGAAACATTCATTTCTTTCTTTCCGCTATTCCTTCTGGTTCACCCTCGACAGACCTACGATTTGTGATCGGTCCATCGAGAGAGTTTAATGATTGTGGGGACGTTTAACTCCCAGCGGGCGCAAGCCCCCGCTGTTAATTACATCAGATGGCCCTCCCAAGCCATACTGAATACCTCGTTCATTCCAGGATTTATGCCTATTTGTTGTGAATTGAATACAAGGGCTAAAAGGGGAAACTCATGTACTTGATTTTCGTGTGTCTCTTTGATTTACCATTGTTTTAGGTATTTAATTAATATGCATGCACAAGATGTAATGATTATTGTTAAAATACCTTTATTACATATTTTTATTTATTTATAAACGTATTTGTACTTGAGAAAATATATTTATACTTTATTTATATTTTTTTTTATTTAAGAGAAAATGATTGAAATATGAAGAAAAGGGTATTTTCGTCATTTCAGGGCCTGGCTGATGTCTGGATATGTTCAATTTTGGTTTAGGAAGATGGAGGGTTCAATTTGGGTTCGTTTGGAGGTGGTTTGAGTCAATTCGGACTTGAAATGAAGAAGTTATAGCCAAAAAGGACTTATTCGTAAGTATTTATGTTTTTCCAGGGGCTTATTTACAAAGCTGGAAGGGTGTGGGTTTGTGATTTGGGTCTTAGACAAGGTTTCATGTGAAATTTGGGCCTCTAAGGGCTTATTTGTGAGAGTTTTGTGCTGTCAGGGGCCTTTTTGTAAATTTACAGGGGCTTCGCTGCAAATATTGAAAAATCAGAGGGGGCTTCCGTAAAAAGGGGATTGATTTGTAATTTTATTTATTGTCTGGACTTTGAGATTCGGGTTTTTGGGTCTCTTAGATTGGTGTGTTGGGTTTTGAGATGTGGGCCGAGCTTCAGGATTCGTGTTGGCCATTCGATGTGTATTCTGGACTTTAAAACCCGTGTTCTCGTTCAAATCCCATTATGGCGCCAGAACTGAAGGCCTCAGATTGCTTTGAGATCCGTGCAGCTGTTTTATTTGATTTCTACTTGTGTTCAACAATTAGATCTTTAAAAATTCATATCTCTTTGAAACAAAGTCAGAAAAACATGATCTTTATGTCGATTTTGTGTATTTTTGAATATTCTACCTAATTATGATGTTTATTTTATGTTTTGATTTTTTTTGTCGTTCGGTACTGCCCATTTTCCAACAGCAGCCCCTTTTTATTTAAATGCTGTTTTTTTTCTATTTTTGAATCTGAACTTTGAAAATTCGTATAAAATCGAAAAATAGTCAGAAAAATGCAAACTTGGTGTCCATTTTGTGTGTTTTGAAGTCCTCTATCTAGTAGTGAACTCCATTTTTCATTTTGGTCCCTGTACCGGTCCAGAAGGTACTGTTTATCAGAGGAGGTCATTTTGGCAATTTTGAGTGCTTTTATTGTGTCATTGGTGCATGCCTTGTAGTGTAATATTGGTCCATTATTCCAGAGGGTATTAGGGACTGTTTTTAAAACATTTACAATTAATTCCATGAATTAAACATCATTTTTATGGACTTTCGTAGCCTTGATTGCTATATCTTTGGTACCGATGAACAAAGGGAAATAAAAAAAATCCAAAAATTCCGAAAATGATGCCAAAAATCTGCCAAAATGTGGTTTTATGCAAGGAAGCCCCTGATTTTATTTAAAATCATGTTTTTGATGTTTTTTTAAGAACATGTTATTAAGATTTCCTTAGGTTTAGAGATGCAAACATCAAACTTGTCATTTGTTTACATTTCAAACCTTCCATCTTCCACCATTTATATATATTTGGAATATTTAATTTCTCTTAGCATATTGGCTTAAGAAACTAAATATTCTTCCATACACAAATGGGTCAAAAAAAAGGAGGGTCATTGAAATATCACAAGTTTAAAGCACAAATGACATATCATAGCCAAAGCTAATATCATTTAATACTTTAAGCTTCAATTTCTCCCCATTTGCACATAGTTTTTAATTCTTGCCAATATTCATGCATGTAAATGCACTAATTATTGACTAAATTAATCCCTTTGCACAAATAGGCCCTTTGATCATTTAGGTTGAGAGAATAATAGGGGAGACCTCATGGCTCAACCCTACTACCTCTTGTGTTTAATTTTTTTGTTGTCACTTTATTATTCTTTTAATATCCTCACAAAATAATTAATATAGTTTTCATATGAAGGGAGACCTCATGGCTCAACCCTCATACTTCTACTTAATTATTTTTAGAAGAAATTAAAAGAGTTTAGAGAAGGAGAGAAAATATCAAAGATCAAAACTTTATTATTTTTATTTCATAAACTCCAAATAAAAGAGATGATAAAATATTAACATATATACATATTAACACTTATATATATATTTATATATGTTTTTATGCAAAGTAAAGAAAAAAGTAAGAAGAATCACATTTTTAATATATTTTTTTTTATTATTATTTCATGAAAGATGTAAAGAAAGGAACTAAAAAGGGAAAATATATTTTTATTTGATCCTCAAGTTACATATTTCATTTTGTTCATCCTATGATGAACTAGAAACTATGCAACTCTCACATTTATGATTTTTGAAGGTTTAGAAATAAAATAAAAGAAGAAGAGGTGAGGGATAAAGCTAAAATAATGAAGAACAAACAAGAAAAATCATCAAAGAACCTTCTTTATTTCGAATAAAAAAACAGAATATTTACAGAACTTTGCTCATCAAGAGCCTTACATTGCATAGGTATTAATTACCTATTAAACTTGCTTGAAAACTTCAAACTTCTAACCTAGCCTTGGTGTAAAAATGGGGTTTTCTCTCTTGTTTCTTGCTCAAAGCTTTCTGGAGAAGATGAAGTGTGTCTTGAGTGTTCATTTGAGGTGCCTTATAATGGGCAAAATTAGGTTTTTCGATTTGTTGCTTGCTGATGTGTTTTTTGCTGTGCCCACCAGGTGTTTGATCAAGGGCCTAGATCAATTGTTTCATTTCTAGGTGCATACATGGCATGGGCTTGATCAATCATATTCATACACTCCATCTATGATTTTCTGTAGCATTTGTAGCCCTTGGATTTCATTTAATCGTTAGATCACACATCTTAGCCCTTCATAAACCGGCCTATTATGGTAAGTTTGAGAAACGTGTCCCTGCACCTTGGGAGGGGAATATTCCACATCTTGGCCTTTTCCAGGAGAGTGTAACACGTGTTGGAAGAGACCACTGAGCCATATACAGCTGTAGGGTATAAGGTATGGTGCCTTGGCGGTACAACGAGAGGTAAAAATGCATCCTCTATGATTTCTGCACCTTTGTCAGTTGAAACACGGCCTCTAGTGTAGCCTATGCTTGCTTAAGTTGCTCCAGAGATCAATTGACCATTTGAGCAATTAATTTGATATTTTTCACTTAAGGTAAAATCGGGCTTGTGCCATGCCGGCCATGCACTATTCCAGGCCCCTTTCAGATCAAATTGACAGCCCATATAGCATCGTAAGAGGCTAATTAATGTACACTCAAAGCCCCAGAACCCAATTTTTATCTGGACTTGGGTTTCTCATTTTCTCCATCATTCTTTCTCGGTTAAAATTGAAACTCTAGGAGAAAGGGAATAATTGGGGGTTTAGGCAGAGAAGAGGGGCAGATGATGTTCACTCATCTCATGCAAGCTTTGGAATTAAGGCTTCACCATTTCCCCGAGTTTGAAATTTGAAGAATTGCTTAGGTTCGGGTCAGAGGAGGAAGAAGAAGGAGCTGCGGGTAGGGCCCGCTTGTCATTCTCCCTGCTGCTACAATACTCTTCCTTTTAATTCTTTTGTTTCTTTCAGCTGGACTCGGTGTCTTTGAGCCGTGTACCCCTCTAAATACGGTGTATGGCGCGCCGCGCGTACTCTGAACGAAGGGGTCAATGGCATCCGGATTTAAATCCAGCGACACCCCTATAATTTCGGGTAATCTCGGTTCTTTGTAGACCGCATATGGTTATACTATCGGTTCATGAACAACCGGTGTACCCAAGCTGAAGGGGTCAAAGTGGCTCCATTTAAATCCAGCGACATTTGGTCTCGGGTGTATGGTCTCGGCTCACGATAGACCATGTAGCTGCCACTTCGGTCTGTACTGTTATTTCTCTATGCTCCATGCTCGCCCAAGTTAAGGGCCTAGCGAAATTGGGTTTGTGCCATTGACAGGTGGGCCCAGGGTGTCATGGTATGTGTTTGGTGTCTCCAAATTGTACCCAGAGCAGTTTCAAAGCTTGGTTTGCTTAGGTGTCACCATATTTTTGCACCCAGAAAGCTATCCAGCTTGATTTGAGTCATAGAAAATTGTTTCCTTCGTGATTTTGACTGTTTTAAATATCAAAATTCATTGTTTTGCATGTAGAATACTAACAAGAATCTTAATATGTGTGACCAATTTGCCTGAAGGGTCTGAGTACAACTCTGGCATTTTAATTACCTCAGAAATTGCCATTTGTCATGTTGACTTTAAATAGCAACTTTTTAGGATCAAACAAATGCCCCCCACCTGGGTGAGGTGTGAAGACCTTAGGATTGAACAGCTTAGCCAGGTGCCCCCAGTGTTCTTCTCGAACTTTATGGAATTCTTTCTGAGTTGCTTCTCTTGTCTGAATTTCAGGTATTAGAACTCCACATTGGGCATTGAGCTCGAAAGCAGGTCCGATCATCTCCTTCAATCATATCTACTTCAAAAAGGTATGTTATCTTTATCTCATCTTGCTAATACTTGCATGGTTGGGTGAGGACTGAATGTGCGTTCTTCGGGGTTTGCCTGAGTAATTGGTCCCTTGCTTGTACATTGGGGCTTCAGACAGTGACTGTACTCCAAACTCACATTCATTGGGGAAACTTTATCTTTGATCTAGTACAGGAACCATGCAGGTAGCTTGTAAAATTGAGGGTTTAGATAAAATGGCCTTCCGGTCGTAGGCATAATCTCGGGTTTTGATCCGGTTTGTCTCGTGCGCTTCTCTTTGGGGCCTTTGGCTAACCAGGGTTGGTTTTAGCTTTATCTCGGGGTCTTCTTGGCATATCAGGTTGGGATTTGGTTTTGGTTGTAGTTTAAAGTCTCCTCGGACTGTTGGTGTAGTTTAAAGTCTTCTTAGACTATTGGTGTAGTTTAAAGTCGTTTCGGACCATGGTTGTGGTTTAAGGTCTTCTTAGACCATTGGTGTAGTTTAAGGTCGTTTCGGACCATTGGTGTAGTTTAAGGTCGTTTCGGACCATTGGTGTAGTTTAAGGTCGTTTCGGACCATGGTTGTGGTTTAAGGTCTTCTTAGACCATTGGTTTAGTTTAAGGTCTTTTCGGACCATGGTTGTGGTTTAAGGTCTTCTTAGACCATTGGTTTAGTTTAAGGTCTTTTCGGACCATTCCCTCTTTACGGGTTTTAGTTTAGGGTCTTTTCGGACCACTCCCTCTTTACGGGTTTTAGTTTAGGGTCTTTTCGGACCACTCCCTCTTTACGGGTTTTAGTTTAGGGTCTTTTCGGACCATGCTTGGTTGGTGTGGTTTAAGGTCTTCTTAGACCATTGGTTTAGTTTAAAGTCATTTCGGACCATGGTTGTGGTTTAAGGTCTTCTTAGACCGTCGGTTTAGTTTAAGGTCATTTCGGACCATGGTTGTGGTTTAAGGTCTTCTTAGACCATTGGTTTAGTTTAAGGTCATTTCGGACCATGGGGATAGTTTAGGGTCGTTTCGGACCATTGGTTTAGTTTAAGGTCTTTTCGTACCATGGTTGTGGTTTAAGGTCTTCTTAGACCATTGGTTTAGTTTAAGGTTTTTTCGGACCATGGTTGTGGTTTAAGGTCTTCTTAGACCATTGGTTTAGTTTAAGGTCTTTTCGGACCATGGTTGTGGTTTAAGGTCTTCTTAGACCATTGGTTTAGTTTAAGGTCTTTTCGGACCATGGTTGTGGTTTAAGGTCTTCTTAGACCATTGGTTTAGTTTAAGGTCTTTTCGGACCATTCTTGTACTCACTTACAACTGTCTGAAGTTTAGGTTGGCATTACCGTTAAGAGACTGGTTTGACCGTCATCTCCAGTCATGCCTCGTGATCGAGGTACACGTTTCCTTATCTCTTCCGTATTTGTATTTGCATGGTAATGTGATGGAGTTTTAACAAGGTTTTTCTTTGTTGTAGGGATTCCCTTTACTATAAATGACCCCTTGCCGGTGGGCCCCTTTCCTGTGAGAGGGAGGTTTCCCGGCGATCCTACCGATTGGACACCAGAGACTACCTTGAGAGTGGGTGTTTCTCAGCGGGCTGGACCCATATTGCGGCAGCATGATTTCCACTCATTTCTAGGTGATAGCCTTTATCCTACTTCATCAGATCGGACGCCGCATTCTCTACATCTTTTGGGCTTGAGCATGGGCACCGGGGCCCTTCCCTGGGTTCCCGGGTATCTCCCTCCGGGCATCTTGGGGACGGAGGCAGGTCTGGTTGATTGGGCGAGGTTTACATTGCAGAGGGAGAGAGTTGTTCTCGAGAGAGCGGGCATCTACCATGCGGTATTTCTTTCTCTCTTTGAGTATACCTGGGATTCATCATTTTTTCAGGCTTTGGCTGAGAGGTGGAGGTACACCTCTAACACAGTCGTTTTGGCCTATCGAGAGTTGACCATCTCTCCCATAGAGTTTCATAGATTGTCTGGTTTACCCATCTTTGGTGCCCCTTATGATGAGTACCTCCCTAGTGATATGGCATTGGCGCAGAGATCACCGGGGGGTGATTTTGTTTATGTGTGTTCACTTAGGCGATTGTTTGACATTTATCACACACTTGCCCTTGCGGGTGATGTGACCTTTCATACTTGGGTTCGCTATTTTACTGACCGAGTCAGGTATCCGTGTCAGTCTTTCGCTCTTCCTCTGGACCCCTTTGGCGCTGGGAAAGCGGAGATCTTTCACAGTGGTTCCATTCCGGAGGCATGCCACACCCGTTATCGATATTTAGGGCGAGAGCTCATATTGACTGCTTTCCTATCTTTATGGCTTTGTCGTTTTGCCATCCCCAGTCAGACAGTTGGCATCATCAGACCTGAGACTTTTGTTATGGCGAGTAGGCTGGCGCACGGGGAGCTAGTTTCTTTAGCTATCCCTGCTTTAGCTAACCTCTTCAAGGGTATAAGAGTGGTCTCTTCTTCATGTGATCCCTCTTTCTGTGACGAGGTTATCCCTTACCATTATTTGTTTGGTTGGGTTCACATGTACTGGGCAGGGTTGTACACTCCAGTGATGGATAGTACTTCGCGACATCACCTGCCCTTGTTGGCTGAGATAGCTGGGGTTAGAGTCAGCTGTGTATCAGCCTGGCGGGCGCGTGCTCTGCTTCGCGACAGTGCTGATTATCTCCGGTTTCACGGCGGGAGACAGTTTGCTAGTCGCGATGAGCGGCTTGAGGATCTTGTTTTGTTTGACGGGGGTCCTGGAGGAGACCATTGCGAGAGTTTGAGGTTGGGATCTGCGGAGGCTGGGTTCTTGGTTAGCCTTCGTCATGGGCTTCTTCCTTTGCGCTTAGGGGACAGGGTGATCTTAGAGCCCTATATGCCACACCGTTGTGCACATCAGTTTGGCTTAGACCAGTGCATCCCTGCTGATGTCCCACTGTCCGATGACATCCATGCTGATTTAGCAGGGGCAGCTAGGTGTTGGGTATCATTCTTTCGCATAGAGACACAGGCGCGTTTTGTCATGCCTCGGGCTTTTAGACCAGTGACCTTCACTGTCTTATACGAGCGGTGGTACAGAGACATGATACAGGTCTGCCATATTGAGACTCCAGGTGGGTGGATGAAGAGAGTTCTGCCTGGACCAGATGATCATATCGGCCCGAGGACTGTAGCCCCTTTCGAGATAGTTCCCGGCATGTGCAGCCGGGATAGTCGTTTCTTCACTTCTAGGGTTGTGGGTGGGGCCCCCCCAGAGTTGGTATGTTTTCTTTATTGACATTTCTTTTCTGTGTATCTTGTTCAATTATACTAACCTTCATTTATTCGCTTGGTTAGCATTGCTTGTGCCGGAGGGCGAGGTGTTGACTTCTTTTGGGATCCCTAGCAGGATTCTCCAGCGTTCTGACCCTCCTCCCCAGAGGGTTTCTCGCGTGAGGAAGAAGCGTAAGGCTAGCTCTTCTGTTCCAGTCACAGAGGCAGATGTCCGGCCAGGTATTACTAGCTTTATTTCCTTCTACCTCATCACTTTTGTTTCTTTTTGTGACCCGTATTTGTCTTTGCAGGGCCAGGTCAGGGTGCTACAGGTTCCTCTGACACTAGGGCAGGAGGGGTCGTTGACTGCCCCCAGGGTGTCTCTGCGACTGTGGAGCCTTGCTTGGCTGTGGTACCTTACGGCACCTTCCTTTAGGTTCCATTTTGTGGGTTCGTTGTGAGAGTGCGCGCCTTCGAGCCCACTCCTTGTATGTGTATTTTGGTTTTGGTTGATTATGCTTGGATATACATATTTGCGGTAGGTGTTTGCTTTTGTAGCTTTCTCATTCTCCTTCTTGTTCCTCTTTTTGGTTGATTTATTCGAATCTTCTCTGACCGGGTTCTAAGCGATCAAATAGATTCATCTGAATCGGTTTTTTTTTCTTATTCTCCTTCTTTCTCTTTTTGTCTACGAGTTCTTCAAGTCTTCTCCAATCGGGTTCTAAGCGATCGGATAAACTTGCCTAACTCGGTTTTTCTCCTGAACTTTTCAAGTCTTCTCCAATCGGGCTCTAAGCGACCAGATGTACTTGTAGAGTCAGGGCTTAATCCTGAATCTTCTGAATCTCCCCTGTCGGGCTCTAAGCGACAAGGCATCTTCATTGAATTCAAGCTGCATCTCAGCCTTCTGCGTCTATTCGATCGGGCTCTAAGCGATCAAACGTCTTCAGCTGGCTTAGGTCAAGTCATGCGCCTACCTACCTGGAGGGTAAAAGCGGCGACATGGTTTCGTAAAACCGTACCACTTAAGGGTAACTTTGGTCGTACAGGGACCCGTTAAGGTCGAATTTTCACGCGCTGCCTTCGTTTAAAGGACAACATCAGCACGCATGATTTCGTAAAAACCGTCCCACTCAAGAGTGATACCGGTCATACGGGACCCGTTAAGGCCTGATCCCCACACACAATATCCCCACGAAAGGGATACCCCGGCATGTGTGGCTATGTAAAACCGTTCTGCTCAGAGGCTTCATTGGTAATACGGAACCCGTTAAGGTCGAATCCTCATTCGCGCTGCCTTCGTTTAAAGGACAACATCAGCACGTATGACTTTGTAAAAAGCCGTCCCACTTTACTTCGGTCATACGGGACCCGTTAAGGTCGAACACTCACGCACGCTGCCTTCGTTTAAAGGACAACATCAGCACGTATGACTTCGTAAAAACCGTCCCACTTTACTTCGGTCATACGGGACCCGTTAAGGTCGAACCTTCACGCACGCTGCCTTCGTTTAAAGGACAACATCAGCACGTATGACTTCGTAAAAACCGTCCCACTTTACTTCGGTCATACGGGACCCGTTAAGGTCGAATTTTCACGCGCCGCCTTCGTTTAAAGGACAACATCAGCACGCATGACTTATGTAAAACCCGTTCTGCTCAGAGGCTTCATTGGTCGTACGGAACCCGTTAAGGTTAAATGTTTTACGCTTCTCCATGAGGTTGATGCGACATAGCGAAGCGACGCTTCTTTTGCGAGTGAAGTTTAGCTTGCTTGTCATTGATTTCATTCTAGCGTTTGAAAGGTATCCTCTGGTTTCGGGTTCGGCTGTCACCCGTGGGACGTATATCAACAGGGTATGCTGAATTTATACTTGGGTCTTAGGGTATTTGTTTGTCATTCATGGGATCTTGGGGGTGTTTACTTGCCAAATTATGGGTTTTAGTCTTTGGAGTCAAAGGTTTTTTTTTTTTCTTAAATTCTAGTTTGGATTGCAGCCTGTGGAGCATTGGTCCACAGGCGTATCATTCATGGGCGTTGACTTGGCGCGAGGCCTTCTTTTGTAGAGATCGGTTTGGTGAGAGCCCGATTAGGGTTACTGCCTTTGGGCTCTCAGTTTCTCTTATTTTGGGCCATGATAATTGTTTTAGTGCTCACGTGGCCTAGGCACAACATCAAAGCCTTATTTTGTTCGGCACAAATATATAAAGCCCGCTCGTCTTTTTAGATGACTGGTTAGACGAGCGTACCAGTGACAATTGTTTAAAGGGCACAATCTTGACAAAGCCCAATTTGTGCTTGAGGCTTTCTTAGTGGGCTTTACATCTCTCCACTCTTTTTATGTTGTTGTGTGGTTTGGGTGCATGCGTGCACTTTGTTTGAGGGTGGCGTCTTGTTCACTCATCTCGTGCCTTCTTGAATAGCCTATGTGGCATCAATCCTTAGGCAAGGGTATCGCGGGAAATGCGAACACCATTATTTTGAAAACTTTGTTTTTTAAAAGGGATTTTGTGCCTTCAGAATTTAAATAGTCTAAACGACCACTTTCTTTAATCTTTTGATTTTATTTGAGATATCATCATTAGGCACTCTATTGTTTAAAGGACAATGAAGAAACCTTGTCTCTCCTTTTTTCGAACTGGGAAGAAAGACAAAACCAGTGATAGTTGTTTCAAATGGGCACAACACCAAAGCCCATATTTTGTTCAAAGTACAAAATATAAAACTTGTTTGTCCATATTCAGAACTGGCTGGACAAACTTTGCCAGTGCTAATTGTTTAAGGGTACAAACTTAGCAAAACCCATTTTGTGGCGGGAGGCCTTTATGGATTTTGTGGATGGTTAGGGGACCTTACTTTTCGCTCGAGACAGTTTCACTCATGCTGTAATTTGGCCCTTTTATTCGTAGAGGTTTTCGCTCGTGCATAATCGTTAGGATATTTTATTTATGGATATTAGAATTTAGGTTTTGTTGGACTTTTGGACATTTGTGGCATTTTTATTTGGAATGTTTTATTGGCGGATCTTAGAACTTGGGTTTTATTGGAGCCTTAGATATTTGTGGGGTTTTATTAGAGATCGTGAAGTAGAATTTGAGGAGGAGATCTCGTACCATGCAAACATACACTCAAACATTTAACGTAAACGTGTCATCACCAAGCAAATACATGCATCAGTCCATGAGAAAGAGAAATAAACTCCTAAAAACATTTAATATAAAATGGCTTGTTGTCCTCATCTAGTAAGGAGCGGCCTTGGGCCCTACATGCTTGGCGGGTCTCCTGTCCTTGCCCGACGTGGTTGGTTGAAAGGGTGGTGACAGGTTAGGTGACTCAGGGGATTTTGGTTTCTTTGGTGCTGGTGGTGGAAGAGGAGGTTTGCTGACGGAGCTTTCCGCATCATCAGGCGGAGGCATGTCTCCATCATTTTCATCCCAGCCTTCGATTTCTACGTCCACAATTTTACGGATGGGATCAACGGTTAGTTGCAACTGATGCGGGATGGTGTTGGGTGGCCCGCAAGCGATCAAGAGCCTAAGCGTGCTGTAGTTGTTGTTGGAAAAATATGGGGCAATCCTGAGAGGATACCCGAATCCCGCCACCAAAGTGTGAATATCAGCAGAATTCCACAAGTGTAGGGGTACCTTTCGGAGTTTTATGCGCGCGCGGTAATTGAGGGGGTTGTCATGGCCTCCTTGGCCAGAAGTCCATCCTATCATTCGGATATCGGTGGGGATGACACCGGGGACGTCAGCTTCTAGGGTGAGTGAGCCCAATGAAAGGACACCCCTCTTTATGTCATCACTTGGGCATATGAGTATGTAATCGGCTTCGGTTTCGTCGACTTCTTCGATGATCAGACTTGAGAACTCGCAGTTGAGTTGGTTTGAGAAATAGTGACCGAGGCGGTATTTTGTGTATTCGGTTTTCCTTCCTCCAGTGACATAGATAAAGATAGATCGCCATAGCCATCGACTTTCTTGCGGCAGCGCATCTTTGTTGGGAAAGTTGACGGTGAGGGAACCCGGGCCTGGATATAGGCCATACCCCATTCTCACTGTTGGTGTGAGCGCCATGGTCTCCCAGTTGCGGGGGATTGTTCTTTGAGCAGCCATTAGCGTAGAATCTGATTAAGGTAGAGAGAGTTGGTGGCTCGAAAATATCGACCTCTTTCAGGGGCGGGGTATATATACCATTCCCCCTTCGGGCGCGGTGATACCCCACGTACCCCTTTATGCGCATTATTGTCTTCATCGTGGTTATAGTGGGGTGGTTTTTCAGAAGTGACGGTTTACGAGTCACTTTCATCTTATTGGCAGAAGTCGCTTGAACCACCATCCTTAGGTTTCTTTGATGATCCACGCTTTGAATGGGATTTGGAATTTTTGCTTTTCCTTTTGGAAGTTTGCTTGGCTTTTTCCTTCTTCTTTTGTTCTTCATTCTCCATGATACACTTACAGGAGGTGCAAAACCAGTTGAAGAATCTTTTATCGTATCCAGAATTTATCTTTCTTCCGGTGGCGCATTCGGTACATGAGTACCTAGTGCATCGGTCGCAATTGAACATGACGTAATAATCGTCTATTTCATCGCATTTCATGCATTTGCCTTGCTTTGAGCGACCATTGCTACTATGATCCTCCTTTTCTTGAGGTGAATCGTATTCTGAGTCGGTGGATCTCTGAGAGGCCATATAGCACTCGGCTTCTTGTTCTTCTTCCGAATTTTCTTCGTTTTGAATTCTTCGACTTTGGGGTTGACTCTGCATCCCAGATGTTTGATATTCTCGAAGATACTTCCCTTTAATAGGTGGTGCGAATCTGTTTCCGTTGCTTTCTCGCAGCCTATAGGTGTCTCGCCCCAAGGCTTGCTCGACAATGTAGGGTCCCTTCCATTCGATTCGAGCATGGCCGTCTCTGGATGGGTGAGATTGGCTGAGCATGGATACCATGTCCCCTACTTCGAATTGTGAAGGTACTTCATTTTCGGGGCATACTTCATATTTTGCTTCCCTTTTGCTTTGTTAGGAACCGGAGCGTGAACCCCTTCTAAGTGGGCTACCACAGTAAGCGGTAAGGTTCCCTTTTGTCTTTTGTTTTCTAGAAGGTCCTTGAAGATCCAGCAGTCATCGATGGTGTGACCAAGGATGCGGTGATATGGGCAGAAATCAGGTTCGTTGACCCTACTCGCTTGTTCTGGGCGTTTGCATACTGGCAGGTTGAGACCCTTTTGCATCATTAGGTCGAATGCTTTAGCGACTTTATCTCGCCCAAACGAGTATGTTTTGTTCTTAAGTTCTGCCAATGTACTCCTTTCTCTTGGCATTACTGGAGCAGGTTTTCTCGATTCAAAGGTCGTATTTGCTGAATCCATATGGGTTTGTCCCTTCGTGGATTGGAATTTCAAGTAATCCTTTAGGAGTTGAGCCAGTAGGCCTTCAAGCGGAAAAGACTCAGATGCGGGTGTTGGGGACAATGATTCTATTTTTCCTTCGTCCTCCCTTGGTTCTGGTACCCGTTTACCTTTGAAGCAACGCAGGCAGCTCCATCTCGGGGTTTCATCACTACCTTGGGGATGTTCCCTAAACCTTGTGCAAGGGGGATGGCACACGGCTCCACACTCGGCACATGAAGTCATTGCTGCTGTCTCTCCTGGTCTATCACACACAGCTACATGCGACAAACGATGATTGATCATCTTCAGCTTCTATTACATGACACGAAGCTTTAGGGGTTTTTGGGTTATTGTTTGGTTGTTGTTGTTTAGGCTCGGAATGCACATTCAAACCTTTCATTTGTCTCAACAAGTCTTGGAAGGAGCGTGTCTTGGTCGGGTTTGGTTCGGGTTGTTTTGGCGAGGCATAGGTGAAGGGATTTCTCCCTCGACCTCTCCCACGGCCTCTGCCACGACCGCTTCTCAAAGCCGCTTCTAAATTGGCATAGTTAGCTTTCCTTTGGATTCGTCTTAGGTCACAAGTCGGCGAATCACCGTCGCTGCCGCTGTCACTGAAGTATTGTATGGGACGACATTTGGAGTCGTCATGTTCATCATCAGATTCTTCATACCTGAGCCCTCGAGTATTTCTTGGCTTTCCATTCGGTCCTATGATTGTAGGATTACGGTGAGTCAATATTCGATCGAATCGCTTTGCCATAGCGTAGGTCGGAGACATGGGGCTCATGTTTGCAAGAATCCTAGTCAAGCTTTTGGGACAATATGGTAGAAGAGGTATCTCTATTTTGTCTGACATGGTCTCATCTTCTGAAGGCCACTCATCGTTGTTTAGTACCAATGGCCGACTTCTTCCGTCGGACGCCCTATAGAATACAATAGGCTTGTGCCTAAAGATTCCTCCTTCGGTGACCTCTTCTTTAGGCGGCACTATGAACATTACCATCTCTTGGATTTGGTTCACTTCCCTTGGTGTGAGTTCCTTGTGATGGCTTTCAGGTATCCTTTCGATCATTAATGAGGATTGACTTGCTTCTCCCTCATCTTCTGAGGGTATTACGTATGATGGGAGTATTCTAGCTTCATCGGCCTCTTCCCCTGATGAAGAGTCAGTATCGGTTCCATACAGCTTTATTTTCTCATCCCGTTTTTTCTTCGAACGTTCCCCCTTTAGAGCAGGTTTATCTAAGAAGTATTTGGCATCCTTTAGCCCTATTTCATGCACTTCAAACGGCTTGATTTCTCCATCGATTTGTTTGACTTCACCATCCCTTATGTACTTTATACATTGATGCAAAGTTGAAGGGACGGCATTGTTGTTATGTAGCCATGGTCGGCCTATCAACGCATTGTAGGTGGTTTTCGCGTCGATGATGTAGAATTTCATCTATTCTTGGATACCGCCAATATTGAAAGGCAAGCTAACTGCCCCCATGGATTGTTCTGTTTTGTGGTTGAATCCGTGGATAGTGATCTTATCCTTGGTGTGGAACTTAGCACTTAACGTGAGACGGTCCAACGTCCGCTTAGGCATTAAGTTAATGGAGGAGCCCGGATCTATTAGCATGCGGGTCACCTTTTGGCCATTACACTCACCAGTGAGAAAGAGTGGTCTATTGTGATCAGGCGTGCCTATAAGCAAATCTTCGTCGCTAAAGGTGATGATTGGGTTTTTGTTGTCTGTTAGTGCTACCTCTTGTATTTTCTTTTCAGCGAAGTGAGCTTGAAACTCTTCAGGGTTTTGGAGCGCGTATATAAGCACTTCTCTCACCTCAGCGGACATCATCAAGATGTCAAATACACTGATCGCGGCTGGTATTCTCCTAAGCTGCGCGAGGATATTGTAATCTTGCACCATGTACTTCTTAGGCATTGGTTCCTCTTGTGCCGCGGGTTCTTTCCCTTTCGCTTTGGCCTTCGACCTCCCAACTTCATCTTCTTGTGGAGGCTGGCATTCTGGGATATATGTACCCGAGCGGAGCACTGCTTGACAGTCAGGTTCCTTGATCTTGACAAAGATGACTTCGCCATCATATGAGTCACTCGAGGAGCTTCCTCCATAGACAACCACATTGCACATCTCATGGTCATCGTTATTGTTTTCACCTTCCTGAGGAGTTCTGCTCGTTTCCCCTTTCTCAGCCTTGAGGCCCAACATTAAGGCCAATACGTCTTCTGTTAAGAAGTTTAGGAGAGTCAGTGGTAGCGGGGTACCTTGTCTGTGACTCTCTAGTGTTTGTATGTGCCTTTGAATTTCAGAAGCTGTAGGCAATTCTATTGGTTTGGGCGACTTCTTGCCCTTTTGGCTTCCATTCTTGTTAGGTTTGCGATGGATGACCCGTCTTGGGGTCCTTGGTACTATGGGGTTTAAATCGTTATCCCATTTGACTTGAGGTTCCTTCAGGAGCTGTCTCAGCAACTTTTTAGTTTTCTTGGAGAGGTGAAATTCCCATGTTTCATTTGCGGGACTTTCCAATCTCCTTTCCTCAATTATCTCACAATGAGAGACAACATTAACCTGTTCGTGAGGCGCGGGTTGTTGCACTGCACTTGGTGCTAACTGTAGACGACCCTCTCGGATTCTTCTTTCTATCAAGTCTTTAAAGACCCAACAGTCTTCTATTTTATGACCTACCAACCTATGATATGGGCAATAGTTGGGGTGATCAATTTGATTTGCCTGGTCGGGGCGCTTGCTTGGAGGTAATTCCATACCGTCTTCCAAGGCTTGTCTGAAAATCTTTGCTGTCTTCTCCTTTTTGAAGGAGTATTTCTTGCTTTTTTGTTCTTCCAATGACTTGAAGTAACGACCATCTTGGTTGTTCGCACAAAAGTGTATCACAAGTTTCACTACAGCAAGCTGTAGCTTTTAACCTTACTCAACTTTCGACTAGACTGCAAGCGCACAGTCCCGTCGTACAGTATAATTAGGTATCGATCCACAGGACGGTTCTTAAATCAAATCTGGAATTCTATTTAAATCAATTAGGTACTAGAAGTGGAAAAAGGTTGGTTGGTGGTTTAAAATCTAAATTCAAGTAATAGCAGAAGTAATTAAATTGACAGAAAGTAAATTTGGGTTTTATCAAATAAAGAAAAGCGTTTCCAGGGTTTTTGATTCATTATCAACCTTGCCTCTCGGTATCCATACGACCCGTGTGCTTTCACACGCGACCCGCATGTACACGCGACCCGCGTACTTTCATACGCGGTCCGCGTGAACCTGGAGCAAAATGCAGCAGTTATCTGTTTTTGCGTTGTTCTTTAATGTAGGATTCATTGACCGAACCTAATGTTCCTAAACCTCAACTCTCGTTTGTTGGCTTAATAAACTTGGTATCGGAAATACAATTTCACCTTCTTAGGGTTTTAATCTAAGTTAATTGTCTGGTTTACTAAAGGTAACCAATTTCTTTCGATAATTGGTAAAGTTCACCTCTCAGTTACTTTTTGGTCTCGCCTTGCGGCTCGTAAACCTACCTCAAATACTAAGTATGGTCGAAAGAATCATCAAGGCTAAAGTACAAGAAAGATGTTATAGGCATCTAACAGTAAACAAACATGAATCAATCAATCAACTTCAACAAAGCAATTAGGATAATACTCAAACAATTAACACTATTGTTCAACACAAATCCAAACAACATGCATACAAAACAAAGTATCAAACTACATCGTAACCCCTAGAAACAAAGAAATCTACTCAAGCATAGTCATAGAACAAAGAAAACAAATAAAGATAAAAGAGTTCATAGAAAAACTCGAAGAACGATGAAGATTCGTCACAAAACTCTCGTCTTGCTCCTCTCAACTTCGCCTCCAAGGTAGCCGTCGAACTCCAACCCTCGAACCTGCCTCTTGCTCTTTGGAATGCACAATAATGAATGAGATACCCTTCTGTGGCAAGGGATCCCGTAATATAGCCCATTTGGCCGACCTTCCATCTTTGAGTCTCTGTTTCCTCTTCTGTTTTCTTTCCGGAATTGACTCGCGCGACCCGCGTGTAAGTGACGCGGTCCGCGTGCCTGTGCTCCTCGCGTGTAGAAATAGAGGTCGCGTCTGTGGTTGCGTCAGGGGTTTGTGCTACCCGCGTCTGAAGTGGCGCGGCCCGCGTGTAAGTCACCAGAACTTCATCATTTTCCCTGGTTTCGCTCGTTATCTGCAAAGTAAGAAAGAAAACATAGCAGTACCACATTCTACAGATATTCAATGTATTTCCAATGTAAAAGACGCGATTTGATGGTTTGGAACACAGATTTTGGTACAGAAATAGGTCGGATTTATGGATATGATAATGAGGCATCATTGGTTATTGCGAGAGACTGGCTGAGCGGGTTGGCTATCAACCTGCCTCGTCTCTTCATCGGAAGAGTCAGAATCCCGGCTTTCGACTTTGCTGGTTTTGTTAGCTTTGACAGCGTATACAGTCTTCGATTCTTTCTTCCTTGGGAAGTCTCTTCTTGGTTTAAAGGAAGTAGATGATTTCTCTTCTATGTCCGTTTGCCTCCATCTAGATACGGTATCTACCAGATCTTGATAACTGTTTGGGTTGGCAACGATTAACATTTCTCTCATTTTGCCGGATGTACTTCTTATGAGCAAATCAACCGCCTCCCTTTCGGGTATAGGATGGCTTGACTTATTGCTCATGTTTCTCCAGCGATTGATATATGTCAGAAGGGTTTCGTTTGGCTCTTGCTTGGCCCATGCTAAATCAGCAAGTCTTATTGGACTGCTCGCAGTGGCGAACCTATTTATGAAGGCACGCGCCATTTGGTCCCAGGATCTTACACTTCCTGGCTTGAGAGAGCAATACCACTGGAACGCTGGTCCTGAAAGACTTCTAGCAAATTGGTGACAGAGGAATGCTTCTTCTCGAAGAGTCCCCACATTGGATCATGAAGTGGCTGACGTGTTGTTCTGGTCCCGTCTCATCCGTTCCACTTCCTGAGAACTTGGAGAATAAAGGGACAGTGTACGTTGGGGGATATTTTGGTATATCGAATTCGGGAGGGTATGGTTTCCCTATTCGCAGTGCTGTCTCTTTTGGGGCAATCCCCATTTCTTGTAACTGACGGCTGATCATTTCTTGGACATCGACCGCAGTAAAGATTGGGGAGGTTTCTCGCCTTTCGTCTTCCCAATGTACCCTGCGTCTCTCTTGGGGGTTGGGTCTTTCGGTCCTTTCAAACCCGTTCATGGGGTTGGACCGACTTGACGCTCTCCTCTTTCGAGTTCAGAGCCGGCTAGCCCCTTTCCTCGGATTTCAGCCACCAATCTCTGCTCCCTCTCGTGAGCTTGATGCACTTCAGCCTTAAGGTTTTGTATCTCGGCCTGCATCTGGTTGAAGGCAGATAGCATTTGTTCTTTGCGTTTGTGTACCGGTTTGACTGTCACCAGCACATGGGGAAGTTGCCAAGACGGTGTAAAAGTTACCTAACGCGGGCCCATCCATGTGACCTACATCTGAGCCACTCGCGTCTTTGGGTTTGGCATTTATAGGAGGAAGGCATGCTGCATCAGACTCTTCCTCATCTTCGCTTGGATTTTCGATTATGGGGTCTTTCCCCCTTTTCACCATGTACACGGTGGGGTTGGAGGGTTCAGTAGGATAGTCCGTTTCCTCTTCGAGGTCTTCATTAGTATTTATCATGAAGACCGCCACCTCTTCTTCTTATTTTGGACATGTTTTAGTGACCCTTCGTTTCTTTTGAGTGGCATTTGGTGCCACTATTATTAAGCTTCCAGTGTTGGAGGGGCGCGGATACATTCGTGCCCCCAGCCTATCATGTATGCTGGCTGGTTTTCTCAGAATCTGAGGGGTTTGACTTGATCCCTCGTTGTTTGAGCTTTGAGAGGTGCTTGCGTGCATCTCTCGAAGAAGCTTTGGTTTTAATGAGGCACCGTAAGGTGCCCCCAGCCTCGGGGCCGAGAACATTGGTTTAGGTTTTGAGAGGGAGGCACTGTCATGTGCCTTAGGTTTCGAGGCTGGGAATGTCAGCCTTGATTTGATCGAGGGTTGGGCATCCTTAGATGCCCCCAGCTTTTGAGCTGGAAACGTCAATCTGGACTTGACAGATGGCGTAGGAGCTTCGAGTGCAGGGTGCACGTAGTGTCGGCTCCTGCGCTGCTTTAGCATGCGAAGCTGTTTGTGGGCCCTATGGATGGCCATAGCAGCGTCATCAACCATTTGGCGGTTGGTGTTCATTTCTTTTGGTTTATGGATGAACGAGATGGTTTGAGGGATTTCTCCCGCTGCACGTACGCGCGCAGTAGAAGAATTCCTTCTCAATATCCTCAGTAGGGAGAATGAGTTGCTGGTGGGAAGGGCTGGTTGAGCTACCAGCTCATTCTGATAAGCTTGGAGATTTCTTTTCTTGGTGACCGACAAAGGGGTCACGAAAGTTTGGTTGACTTTGGTTGTCTTTTTAGACGCACGTCTCCTTGCACGTCTAGTTTTGGAGAGTGGAATGAACGTCTTGCCGTCCATTCCTTTGGGGGTGAGAAAGTAGCATGCTTCATCATCGTCTTCGATTTCCTCCTCGGTGACAGACCCGAGGGACAGTTGCCCATTCATCGGAGCAGGAACAGGGGCCTCGAATGCCCTGATTTCATTGACGGGGACTGCAAAAGTCCCAAAATAGACCACCTCCTCACCAGCAGGGAGGCTGGTAACTTGAGCAAACGAGCGTGCGTTGGTCGCGGTGTAAGCCATTCCTGCAAACAAGCAAACTCAAGACTTCATTAGTCAATTTTCATATGTAGATTCACACATGAGTGTTAGCCCAATTATTCAATCCATAGGCGTCGATATCGAATATAAAAGGAAATGACATAACTCAAGCGGTCCAATGACTCGTTGTTTGAGTGCTTTGAAGTCATTGGCTACTTGAGTATGTTCCTTTTATCTTCGTATCGGATCCCGAACCTGTGAGGAGGAGAATGTCCCACCGGGCGTGCCAAAACCTGTAGGGCGCGTTGCACAGCTGTTATGTATGGGAAGGTGTGTGCATGCGTATTTAAATGTCTCATGGTTCAATGCTCTCGATTGGTTAAGGAACATCGAACTCGAAACATTCATTTCTTTCTTTCCGCTATTCCTTCTGGTTCACCCTCGACAGACCTACGATTTGTGATCGGTCCATCGAGAGAGTTTAATGATTGTGGGGACGTTTAACTCCCAGCGGGCGCAAGCCCCCGCTGTTAATTACATCAGATGACCCTCCCAAGCCATACTGAATACCTCGTTCATTCCAGAATTTATGCCTATTTGTTGTGAATTGAATACAAGGGCTAAAAGGGGAAACTCATGTACTTGATTTTCGTGTGTCTCTTTGATTTACCATTGTTTTAGGTATTTAATTAATATGCATGCACAAGATGTAATGATTATTGTTAAAATACCTTTATTACACATTTTTATTTATTTATAAACGTATTTGTACTTGAGAAAATATATTTATACTTTATTTATATTTTTTTTATTTAAGAGAAAATGATTGAAATATGAAAAAAAAAAAGGTATTTTCGTCATTTCAGGGCCTGGCTGATGTCTGGATATGTTCAATTTTGGTTTAGGAAGATGGAGGGTTCAATTTGGGTTCGTTTGGAGGTGGTTTGAGTCAATTCGGACTTGAAATGAAGAAGTTATAGCCAAAAAGGACTTATTCGTAAATATTTATGTTTTTCCAGGGGCTTATTTACAAAGCTGGAAGGGTGTGGTTTTGTAATTTGGGCTTTAGACAAGGTCTCATGTGAAATTTGGGCCTCTAAGGGCTTATTTGTGAGAGTTTTGTGCTGTCAGGGGCCTTTTTGTAAATTCACAGGGGCTTTGCTGCAAATATTGGAAAATCAGAGGGGGTCTTCCGTAAAAAGGGGATTGATTTGTAATTTTATTTATTGTCTGGGCTTTAAGATTCGGGTTTTGGGTCTCTTAGATTCGTGTATTGGGCTTTAGGATGTGGGCTGAGCTTCAGGATTCGTGCTGGCCATTTGATGTGTATTCTGGACTTTAAAACCCGTGCTGTCATTCAAATCCTGGTATGGCGCCAGAATGGAGGGTCTCAGATTGCTTTAAGATCTGTGCAGCTGTTTTATTGGATTTCTACTTATACTTAGCAATTAAACCTTTAAAAAATTCATATCAATTTGAAACAAAGTCAGAAAAATATGATCTTTATGTCTATTTTGTGTGTTTTGAAATGTTCTATTTAATTATGATATTTATTTTATGTTTTGATTTTTTCTGTCATTTGATACTGCCCATTTTCCAACAGCAGCCCCTTTTTATTTAAATGCTGTTTTTTCTATTTTTTTTGAATCTGAACTTTGAAAATTCGTATAAAATCTAAAAATAGTCAGAAAAATGCAAACTTGGTGTCCATTTTGTGTGTTTTGAAGTCTTCTATCCAGTGGTGAAGTCCATTTTTTATTTTGGTCCCTGTACCAGTCAGAAGGTACTATTTACCAGGGAAGGTCCTTTTGGCAATTTTGAGTGCTTTCATTGTGTCATTGGTGCATGCCTTGTAATGTAATATTGGTCCATTGTTCCAGAGGGTACTAGGGACTGATTTAAAACATTTACAACTAATTCCATGAATTAAACATCATTTTTAGGGACTTTTCATAGCCTTTGTTGCTATATCTTTGGTACCAATGAACAAAAGGGAAAGGAAAAAATCCAAAAATTCCGAAAATGGTGCCAAAAATCTGCCAAAATGTGGTTTTATGCAAAGAACCCCCTGATTTTGTTTAAAACCATGTTTTTGATATTTTTTGGAGAACATGTCATTAAGATTTCCTTAGGTTTAGAGATGCAAACATCCAACTTGTCATTTATTTACACTTCAAACCTTCCATCTTCCATCATTTGCATATATTTGGAATATTTAATTTCTTTTAGCATATTGGCTTAGGAAATCAAATATTCTTCCATACACAAATGGATCTAAAAAGGGAGGGTAATTGAAATATCACAAGTTTAAAGCACAAATGACATATCATAGCCAAAGCTAATATCATTTAATACTTTAGACTTCAATTTCTCCCCATTTGCACATAGTTTTTAATTCTTGCCAATATTCATGCATGTAAATGCACTAATTATTGACTAAATTAATCCCTTTGCACAAATAGGCCATTTGATCATTTAGGTTGAGAGAATAATAGGGGAGACCTCATGGCTCAACCCTACTACCTCTTGTGTTTAATTTTTTTTTTTTTGTTGTCACTTTATTATTATTTTAACATCCTCACAAAATAATTAATATAGTTTTCATATGAAGGGAGACCTCATGGCTCAACCCTCATACTTCTACTATTTAATTATTTTTAGAAGAAATTAAAAGAATTTAGAGAAAGAGAGAAAATATCAAAGATCAAAACTTTATTATTTTTATTTCATAAACTCCAAATAAGAGAGATGATAAAATATTAACATATATACATATTAATACTTATATATATATTTATATATATTTTTATACAAAGTAAAGAAAAAGGTAAGAAAAATCACATTTTTATATTTTTTTATTATTATTTCATGAAAGATGCAAAGAAAGGAACTAAAAAGGGAAAATATATTTTTGTTTGATCCTCAAGTTACACATTTCATTTTGTTCATCCTATGATGAACTAGAAACTATGCAACTCTCACATTCATGATTTTTGAAGGTTTAGAAATAAAATAAAAGAGGAAGAGGTGAGGGATAAAACTAGAATAATGGAGAACAAACAAGGAAAATTATCAAAAACCTTCTTTATTTCGATTAAAAGCAGAATATTTACAGAACCTTGCTCATCAAGAGCCTTACATTACATAGGTATTAATTACCTATTAAACTCGCTTGAGAAACTTAAATTTCTAACCTAGCCTTGGTGTAAAAATGGGGTTTTCTCTCTTGTTTCTTGCTCAAAGCTTTCTGGAGAAGATGAAGTGTGTCTTTGGTGTTCAATTGAGGTGCCTTATAATGGGCAAAATTAGGTTTTTCGGATTGGAAGCTGCTGATGTGTCTTCTGCTGTGCCCACCAGGTGTTTGATCAAGGGCCTGGATCAATTGGTTCAATTTAGAATGCCTTGCTGGCAGGGGATCATTCAATGGCGTTTTAATACATCACTCATCTTAATTTGGGTCACTTCCAGCCCTTGGATTGATCTCAGATGCAGGTGGTGCCATCAAAGCCTTTAATTAACCGGCCATATATGGTAACACCTAATTTACGTGTCTCCTGCACCCCTGGAACAGATTCCTCTACTTTGTCATCATCCAGAGATGTTGTGGCACGTGTCCTGGGGACCAGGGAGCCAGGTAATAGCTGGAGAGCCCGAGGTATGCTATACCGGCGGTATGTTGGGCATAGAGCGCTCCTTTCTTGGTTAGAGCATCTTCGAGTGCATTGAGTTAACACATAGCATCCACCATACTCCTATAACATGTGCCGAAGCACACTGTATCATTTAAGGCAGTTGGGAGTGTACCCCCGATATAACTCGGTTCTGACCCAAACCGGGTTCATGGTGCACATGAAATTAATCCCTTTCGTTTCAAATTAAGGTTTATATGATCATCGCCTAGCCATGTAGTATAGTTCTGCCAAGTTCTGAAGCTTGATTTGAGCTCTGCTACCCGTTTTGCATTTTCACCCCTTTTCTTGTTCGGCCTCAAATTAGAGTCTATTAAAACAATTAAGTTCATAATTTCGGTCAAGAAGAAAGGGGCGGAGGTGCTCCATAACCCCAGGTAAAGACTTGTGCAACATTTGATCTCTAAACCCGAGTTCCTACTCCATTTTTTTTTGGAATCGGGAAATAGAAGGAAGAAGAAGGAGCTGACAACAGGGGCCCGCTGTCAGTCTCTCTTAGGCGTGACCAATGGGGTTTTAATTTTTTACATTTGTTTCCCTTGGGCTCGGCTTACGGTACACCGTGTAGGAGGCCAACCATGGTGCATGGGCGCCTAGCTCATGTAGATTGAAGGGGTCAAAAGGGACCCGAATTGAAATTCGGCGACATTAAGTCGCGGGTGCATACTCTCGGTGCACTGTAGGCCATGCGGCTGCCAAATCGGTCCACCTAATCTTTTTTTTTTGTTCCAAGTTCACCCAAGTCAATGGTCTAGCGAAATTAGGTTTGTGCCATTGACAGGTGGGCCCAGGGCCGCTGAGATTCGTTTAATAGCACCAATTTGTACCCAGAGAGCATTTGGGAGGCAATTTGATAAACACATCCCATTATTCGTACCCAGCATGCTATCCAGCAATTGTTTCACTTATAGGAAGTTAATTCCTTAGTGATTTTGACCATTCTAGATATTAAAATCCATGATTTGGCATGTAGAATACTACCACGAATTTTAACATGCTGTACTTAAATCTTTTGAAGGGTCTGAGCGTGATTTTAGCATTTTAATTCCCCCATAAATTACCACTTGTTATGTTGAGTTCAAATAGCAACTTTTTAGGGTCAAACAAATGCCCCCCACCTGGGTGAGATGTGAAGACCTTAGGATTGAACAGCTTAACCAGGTGCCCCCAGTGTTCCTCTTGAACTTTATAGAATTCTTCCTGAGTTGCTTTTCTTGTCTGAACCTCAGGTACTTGAACTCCGTATTGGGCATTGAGCTCGGAAGCGGGTCTGATCATCTTCTTCGATCGTATCTACTTCAAAAATGTATGTTATCTTTATCTCATCTTGCTAATACTTGCATGGTTGGGTGAGGGCTGAATGTGCGTTCTTCGGGGTTTGAAATGTCATAATTTTTTACACGTGCATAGATAAAATGATGTAGATCATATCCAACGGTTTTATTTTGACTTTTAAGTTTTAAATTTTGAGTTATTAAAGTTTTAAAAATGGAGGCATGATGGAGGCATGAAAAATGGAGGCATTTGAACCCTCCTCATAATTTAATTAACTTTTTAATATTTATTAGTTACTGTAATTCTCAGGGCGCGCGCGCGCGCGCACGTATATATATATGGTGATGAATGATGATACGTAGGTCACAAGACTGACCATCATTACACTTTTATATAATGTATAATGGACAGACCATCTTGGCCATACATTTTAAAAGAAAAATTAGCAAAGTATATACACAAGAATATTTTTGTTTAAAACAACTAGTTTAATATTTTAAAACTATGTGTAAAAATCAACTAATGTATTATTATTATTACACGTGACAGAGAAACCGAATCACACACATCATAACATCATATGCATTTAAAGTACCTAATATTCAAGGGGTTCTGAATTTTTTGTTCTCATCTTAGTTAATTTACTTATAAAATATATGGAGCTAATTTATAATAAGGATTAGAAATTTAAAAGAGTTAATGGAGACGTGCACTATTTATTTTTATGCGATCGATTGTTTAATTGAGAAGGACCAAATATTTTTATATTTATAAAAATGTATTTCACAAAATTAACCTAATCCGCCCAAGGAAGGAACCCTTAGTTTGGACATCTTAGTTACTTTTGTTATCAAGCAAGAATTTATTTATTAACTAGTTGGCGTTCATAAATTTGTATGTTCAGTTTTTCCATGCAATGCAATGCAATAAATCACTCATTTAAAGCAATTAATCAATAAGCGAATATCATTTTTATTGTAATTCTAGATTTGTAGTAAGAAACTTCTTTAAATTTGGAGATATTATATTTTCGTCTTTTAATGCTTCAATGTCTTTATTTTTATTTTTTTTGGCATTTCCCTATCTTTTAGTACTTTGTAATGTTATTAATATTATGATGAATACTATCCACAGTGATCAGCAATCCAAAACGTAATTAGTTATATATGAATTTTTTAGGAGCTCATATTTTTGTCGAAGAGAAAGATTAATTTAGATGTCTTTCTCTTCAATAAATTTATGTCTATTATGATGATTGGTCAAGGCTGATACAACACATTAGTAATTTTTTTTCAACCGAATAACAATCGAATCATTTAGTAATTTCGTAAAATAAATACCACCAATACATTAGTACTTTCATAAAAATAAATATCAAATAAATTAGACACATTGTTAAATTCCATACAACATAAATAGATGTTCTTAAAAAGAAAATTGATAGGTGGTAGTTTGGTTAAGAAGTTTGAAAAAAAGTTGGTTGTTGGTTTTTTATTCAGTCCAGCACAGCATTTGACGTTACGTGTTGGGCCTGGTTGGGCTTGGGCCAGATCGGTCCATTAAAGAGTTACAATACAATATACATAACAATAACACAGCGCTCGCTGTTGTGAATTATGTTTTAGATATAATGAAATCGGATCCGTTAAGAGGTTTAGGAGGGTTTAGCAACGAGTCATTTCTCCGATTTTTTTTTTTTTTTTTTTGGTTTAAAGCCCGTAGGCGCTTTCCATTAAACAATAGGAGTTTACAAGATTGATACCCAGCGTTTATTATATATACATATGGACCCAGGGAGGGAGGGAGGGAGGGAGCGAAGGAGAGGCGATCAAGATCAATGTCGATGAGACCACCACCTCCTCCTTCTCCGTGCCCGACTCTCCGTCGCCGCCGTCCTCCCCTGAGGCTGACCATTTTATAAACCCAACTTATTCACCTCACCAGCCCCCGCCTAATTCACCTTCCCCTTCCTCTTCTCTCGGATGGGCATGGTACTATATCATTGAAACCCTAGCCGACTCCAAAGCCGACCTTCCTCTCCTCAAAGGTTTTCCTTTTACTGATTTCAGAGGATTTTTATTTATTTTGGTCGGATCTAACGTACTCTCTTCTATTTCAGAGTTGGTCAATAGAGTTCCCAATTTTTACACCCATGCTCCTCAATCGCTACAAGAGAGAGTTGCATTGAGATATCTTGAGGAATGCGCCAGTAGAGGAATTGTACATACCAACGATAACACGGCCGGTGCTATAGACATCTCTCAACCCACTCTGGACTTTCTTTGTCACAACTTCAAAAGGGTACATGAATATTACTCTTCAGTATCTGTCCCAACTGCACTGTTGAGTTCAAATTAAAACCTAAGTTCCAAAATGATGTATCTGAACGTTGAGCTTGCCCGACATCATGAGCATTGCATGTTCATTGAATATTTAAACTATTTAGCATTCATTTATTACAGATAATAAAACTACCCAAGATTTTTTTTTTTTTTTTTCAAAAAAGACTGAAAAAAGTGGCAGAGAGATAGCAAGGAGGAGAATTTTCATGTTATATTGAGTTCCTGAGAGTATTCTAGGCATACCAGTTACAATAGGGATGAGATGTCCCCATCAAATTTATCACCAACTACTATAACTTTAGTATCAGTAATTGGGGGGTTTTGTTAGAGGTGAGAGCATGACTCTTATCTTAAGAGCTACTTGCAAATTAAATTTCAAAGGGTAATTCCTTAACTGATTATTTGGTATAGCTGAATTTTTTTTTTCTTTCTCTTATGTTATTGTCAGCCTACAGATCCATGTCAACCATCAGGAAGTAGAATTGCGCCAGTTAGCGATCACATTAGACAGTTTATTTCACAGAAGAGATCAGCATTGCCAAAACCCTCTATTCATCTGGTAATTAGGTTACCTTTTTTTTTTTTTTTTTTTTCTGTTAGGTGGAAAATCTGGTTCCTTTTCTGAATGCACGGTAACAGGCGGTACATCTAATGTACAAGTCAGACAAGTTGGGATTCAACATACCACCATAAGTGCTATCCAAATAACCTAAATTAGTTCGGGGTAATATGCATTTCAGCAATTAAACCTAAAAAGCCCAGATCAATAGCTAGACCAGCATATCCACCACATTAGGTTCTTCTTCAATCATGTACCAGGTAAATACCTTGTGTTGACAAAATGAATCTTTCTTCTGACTATAACCTTGCTTCATTATTCTTCTTTCCTTTTTATTTCAGTTGAAAGATTATAATGCTAAACTGCATTCCACAAGGGAAAACGGTTCTTCTTCAAGTCATAGGCAAGAAAATAATATTGTGGACGAAGAACAGGAGATGATTACCAGCCCTAGGTCGGCTGGTACGGCAGGGCCTACGCACTAATGATGCCTTGCAAAACTTGCCTTCTCAGAATGCCCTTGATGCTGATAAGACAGCCAGTGAACCTTTGCAAGAAAATAATCCCACAACAGTGGTACTCTTTTCCTTTTCTTCTTTCTTTTACTTTTCAAGTTTAACGCCTCAAAATTACCAAATAAGTGTCTTGGGGGACTTATTTAAAGATCACTGGACTTATTTGGTAGATTGATTTTAAAGAGATTTCATACATTTTGAGGAGGAGAGCTGCATATATTTTTTTGTTTCTATTTATGCATTAATTATTGTGCCAGATAGGGAATGTATCTAATTTAGAAGCAGCAAGGAGTGAGCCTTTAAGTGATGACATGAACAAGTTTATTCTGAAGAGGAGAGATGCTGTGTCAAAGATATCGGTCGAAGAGGTACTTTACATGCCACTCTGATGTTATTTTTAGGGGGTAAATCATGCATTTTGTAGCACATAAAAATTTCAATATCATTCTGTCCTGACAAAGCAGAAGATATATGCCCTGTACCCCTGCTTGCCGAGTTGCTCCATTTTATGCAAAAGGTGCTTATTTATCATCATCAACGGGTTAAGGTTAATTAGGGTATTTTAGAGAATTTATGAGAGAGGAGAGGTTCAGATCATATTTTCTAAAGGTATTTAGGTGATTTGATCTTTTATGTTATACATGATCTTTTTTCTCTTTTATTTATTTATTTATTTTTTTTGGGGGGGGTGGGGGGGAGGATCTTTAGGAGCTCATAGGAAGTATTTTCTTTCTTATATAGATGATATAATCAATTATTTGCTACTTATTTCTGTAATTATACTTGTGTTCTATTATTACAGCCTAAATAACGTATCCCAGAGACAAGCATTCCAATTGAACCCTCCAGAAATGAAAATGATAATAATTTGAGGTCCAATGCGGATTTTCTAGATACCCGAGTCATTGCAAGAGCTTTATGGGTTCTCCGATACCCTTCTCAGAACGGAACTAGTGCATTGTATGTAACAAGGGAGGTCAATTGTTGACTTGTTCCAGAAAAGGATGTGGAAATAACTGTGCATGAGAGCTGCATTATGACCACCCCAAGCAGCTTTGACAAAGAAGGCCGGTTTTACTGCCCCTGTTGTGTGTGTTCTAGAGTTGCGCATGCATATGCCAGGGCGGAAAAGGTCCTTTCCCTTGCCAATGAGAGCATGTCTTCCTTCCTCAAAATGAAGAAAGATGAAAACCAAGAAAAGGGCAAAAAGGGAAAACAAAAGGTTGAAAAGAAGATAACTGGTAAAAGAAAGAGCAACAAGGCTGTATTCAGTGATGATGATACAGCAGAGGATGAAAATGGTGATGCTACTCTTGCCGGGTTTTCTGGGGATTCTTCTTCGAGATCGGAATCGGACTCAAGAGACAGAAGAAGTGGAAAAAAATGGTAAGAGGAAGGAGAAACAAGTCAAATCTAATGACAGAAATGTGTCAAAGGATAGGGATATGCTTGGTGGGAGAGGTGAGGAGGCTAAGAAGCGTGAGGCTGACTCGGCATTTGCATGGCTAGATAAGTATATATATGTTAAGTCGGGTCCCGGGGCCACGTCTGGGAACCATGAAGCAATTCCGATGAATGAAGAGACGGGGAATGAGAGAAGAAGAGAAGATAGAATTAATGCAGATGCAAATAGAAAGAGGCGCAGACCGACACCTTGTTAGTAAGGCTCCTGTTTCGCTTTTATTTTTTCATGATATTAACGGTTGTGAAGATAGTTGAAGCTTATAATTTATGTAACTGAAGTCGATATGTTTTGCTTGTTCCATCTCAGTTCAAATAAGGTTGTAGCTCCTTGTAGACGCAACATGCTTCCCTGGTCAGCTGAAGAGGAAAAAGCTCTTAGAGTGCGTTTTTTAATCATCATCATCACTACCAGGATAAATCATGTTTCTTTTTTGTTTGACATTTATGTGAAATTTATGTGCGTTTCTTTGTGAAATTTGAGAAGCTATTCTGTTTGTTTATTATGCAGGAAGGGATGCAAAAAATTGGGGCCACAGCTGATGGGAGAACTCCTTGGAGTGCAATTTCAGAATGTTTTCGAAATGTATTTCATAAAACTAGATTACCGAATGATCTCAAGGACAAATGGCGCAATATAATGAAGAAAGAGAAAGAGGGTTTAGCTGATTGACATGACGTAAGTATTGTGAATATCTGATCTAGTTCATTTCTAACTTTCTGTCATACTAGAGCTTAATTTGTGCTCTTTTTGCTTCTTAATTTTTACCTTTAGTGTGCCTTGAATTAAAACTCATATTTCACCTTGATATTACTTGATATGCATGTTTAGATTAAACTAAAGCTTTACATTGGAAATATTAATTCTTTGTAAATCCGTAGAAAAACTTGAATATGAAATATTCTTTGTAAAAATGAATTTGAGCATGGGCTGGGCTTTCGTTTTAGTCCATGTGACCCTGGGCTTGGTTTTCGGGCCTTGTCCACAAAATTTAAAGTGAATTTACTTACAGTGGAACTGGAACAGATTAAAATTTGAAACGAAACTAACAAGATTTGAACCATCTCCAATCGCAGTATTAATTAATGTAGCAGGACGGGTGATAAGCATCTTCACAGTAAAATCTCTTCTTTAGTCCTCGATCAGTAATTGGTTTTCTCCCCTGAATTTCATGCATTAGGCAATGAATGGGTCATGGGTCATTCATTATAGGTGTTTCTCTGCATCTCATTTGCCGATGGAGAACAAAAAAATTATGATGGACCAATTCAGATCAAATTAATGGTTCCCTGCCATCCCATTTGGTAATTGGCCGGTTCCCGTGCATTTTGGAACAATTAACAAAAAAACATATTCTACATCCGTATTAAAAACTAAAAATGAAATGAAAGAAAAATCATGGGTTAATAATAACACACTCAAGATTCATCTAGTTGTCCAAGAAAAAAAAAAAACATTTTGACACACTTCAACCAGGTTTATCACACCATGAGTTCGATAACCGTTTATTACAATAACACACAATTGATAAAACCAATCAAAAGTAAAAGTTAAGAGGTAGCAACAATTAATAGAAAAGAAATTAAAATAGTTGATCCAATGAAAGCAAACTTTAATTTTCCATTGTTTGAAGCACACCAAAGCAAAAGTAACATCCAAGGACTGATCGACTGGAAAGGACGACCGCATCCAAGGACCTATATGAGATATGGAATTTCAAAAGAGAGAAATAAATGGAATAATTAAGCTTAATTATAAACAAATAGTATAAGAGCTAGCATTTGGATATCTAAAAGAAAGATTTTAATTTATTGTGACGCACCTTAATAAATTGCGGCATCATCAAGAGCTCCATATAACTTGCCCCAAATAAGTCCGTCCTTGGCAAGATACAGAAACACCAAAACCGAATCAGAGTTCCAAGGCTTCTCCAATCCAGCTCCAATTTTTTTTTTTTTTTTTAAAACCAAAATAAGCAGAACACTTACATGACTAGCTAGCTACAACAACAGAAATTGCCATATAAAAACACAACACAACACAGAAATTCCAACCAACCAGTACTTCTAAATACAATACACAATACCAACCCTTTTTTTTTTTTTTTTTTTTTTCATTTTTCTTGTTTTTATCATTTTTTTTTCTTTTAACAACATAGCAAATTACATAGAAAGAGATTATTGTAAGCGAGATGATACATGAAACTCATCTATTATTTGTCTTCTCTTCTTTTATTTTCAGCACAGTTGAAAATTCATCTGGAATCTGCAGGTAGTTGAATAAACTATTGATTAATATTTGCAGTAGCACTAAAATCACAATCAATCAAATAAAAAGATAGAGAACAACAAATTAACTTCATATTTTTAATCCGCTGAGGTTTTTTCAAAAAAATTGTCTTAATTCTGTCATAATTTGATATATAATTTGGAGGCATAATTAAATCACTGTACATTAAGTTGTGGTCTACATGACTTAATTGCTGTCATTTAGAACTTGGCAAGCATAATAAAATATTAATAAGATGTACCATTTATGTTTGTACCTGCTACATAATCATTCGTCCCAATTGAATTATTAATGTTTCTTGCACGCTTTCCTAGGTTCTTTTTCTCTTCCTATTTTATTGCTTCTTTATATGAGGTCAATTGAAGTCAGATATTTACTTTCTAACGAAATATCAAACACTGTGCTTTAGTTAGCACAACATAAAAAATCCAGTACAAGTTGAAAATATTTTTGCCTCCAGAATACGAAACTAAAATTCATGGGTGGAAGCATTTGATAGGATTGTAAACTATAAATCTTTGGCTTGTGCAAATAGAAATTACCTTTTTATTGCCGTATATCCTTGTCAGGAATGTGGGAAATCTTATGCCAATTTGGATGATTTGGATCCTTGCAACTCCTTGTGAACTCTTCATCGCAACTCCCAATGTAAATACGCTGGACTGATGGCGGCACATCTGGGAGAGAACTTAGATTTTTACACCCAACAATCTCCAGATATATGAGAGAATGAAGGCACATCAGATTGGGTAACGAGCGCATTTTACAATACCAAAAGCTAATTTTTGTAAGGGAAGAGAGATAACGAAACATCTCATCACATTCTTCTTGAGAAAAGTATTCTTGCTGTGCACGAAAAAGTTGTAGAGAAACCAGAGATGAAAACCCATCTCTTGAGACAAGTTGTTCAAGCAGTGAAAATCTGTAGATGCTAAGTTCTTTCAACTGGGGCAGCTTATCAGCATCTGAATAGCATTCGAGCTTATCACACCCAGACCACACCCTTAAATGTTCAAGATTGGTCAACTCATTTAAGCCCCTTAGTGAAGCAAGGTTTGGGCAATTACATAGTTCTAGGAAACTGAGTGCCTTGAAATGACCGATAGAAGGATTTACCATGGTTGGGATGTCCCAAACACGTAATTCTTCTAGGGATATTAAACCCTGTAACATATCATCCGAAAGCATACAACCCCTTAGTTGAACCCATTTTAGAGTACTAGATCTAGTTCTCCTCCCGCGTGATGATGATGTTAATTCAATAGTGTCACTACAGCTTGCAACAACTATTGATGTTTCAATGGTAGTGAGGTTGGGGCAGCAGGTTATTGTGAGTTCTTCAAGGGTGCTATGAGTGTCTAATCCACCAATTGAGGTAAGCAACAGGCATGCGGTAATTTCAAGATTTAGGAGATTGGTCAGGGAACTAAGGACCTCTTTAGGTATACATGTGATAGTTATGATATTCTTGAGATTCAGGTGGGTCAGGGAGATAAGTCCATGCAAAGACCCAGCTAAGATTTTATCTGTGATAAAGCAAGAATCAATTTCAAGTCTCTCGAGGGCGGGGGGCAGGAATAGTTCACCATAAACATCTTTAAGCTGGCAAATGAGGTCTAACCTTTTCTCTAAGCATTTATTCAGATCTTTTGAAATGGTTGATAATGTTTCTTCTTCTATATCATCACCATATTTCATCATTTTCATAACAACATTGAAATGATAACCAATGGAGAGAGGATACTCGATGACAGAATTCTCGATATAATCATTCATCATTTCCTTGAAAGTCACAATTTGGGATATTCGTGTACCCTTTGTTGACATTATCATATCTAAGTCTTCTTTCACCGCAAACACAAGAGAGACAATTAGAAATTTCCAGTTGAGTTAGATTCAAGGGAAGAGGTACCCAACTCTTGAGACTAGGAAGAGAACTGATGGTAAGAGATAGAAGATCCGATAGTTCATTATTTTCTAACATCCAACTGGGAAACCTCTTACCACTATAATTTTTAATTGTCAGCTCTTTTATTTGGGGTGGTGGACAAAGGCCATCTAGAGTTTCAACATCATTGTCTCTCAGGACATCATTGTCTCTTTCATCCCACTGAAAAAGTAATTTACGGAGGCCTTTTTTATCAGATAACTTGGCTCGATCTGCCTCCTCCTTACTTTTGACATTATTTAGACCAGAGATAGATAACGATCCATAAAGGTCTTTGAGATGCTCCAACTGTTTTATCTCAAACCCCCTTTCCATTCTAACACAAAATTTTCTCAGCTCGTGAAGTGATATTAGTCTCCCAACATTAGGAATCGGGTTCTCACCCAAAATAGATAAGAAACGTAATTGGTAGCAGAGTGATACAGAATGTGCATCAAAATTATCATCAGACTCTAACTCGAGGTAGCGTAGGTTTCTCAACTGAACCACAGACTTAGGAACTCTTTTAACATCATCAGATATCCCTTCTATTTCCACTACATATAATTTCCTCAACTTCTTAAAAAGAGCATCAAGGTCCCCTTCTTTCAAAGAGAAATCAGAATGTGATCCGACAACAAAAATTGTACGTAGATCTTTGAGTTTGCATATTTTCTCCCAATACTCCCCAAACATATCATTTTCAACATATATATGACGAGTATGGGTATGGATTTCCTTTTTCTCACCACTTTCAATTCTAAAATATTCACCTTCAGAAACATCTTGGGCTAGATCATGGATTAGGTCATGCATAGAATAATATTTACTACCCCATTTTTCAACAACTTGAAAGAAAGAGCTAGAAATTAACTCCAAAATATACCGATTACCAATATCCTTCATATGTTCATTACTATCCTCAATATCAATTAAGCCCTCTGCAATCCATAAATTAACCAAATGGTTGTGCTTAAATTCATGACCTTTAGGAAACAAGCTGCAAAATGCAAAGCATCGTTGCAATGGGGGAGGGAGGTGCTGATAACTCAAAAGCAGGGCTCCCATGGTATCATTCAACAAGCTTTTATTTTGCATAGATAACCAAAATTCTGGGTCTAGTGTTCTACGCAATTGAGCTGCCACAGTCTTTGCCGCTAATGGTGATCGATGCAATTTTAATGCAATCTTCTTTCCAATGGAAATTAACCTTTCCTTCATGTGATTGTCACTGATTTGCGCATCGCCTATTGCATTACTGATGAATAGCGACATGAATTGTTCATCATCAAGTTCCCCCAACGGAATTGGATTCATAGCGCCCAAAGCTTTCGCTGCCGCTTCAATCCGAGTAGTAACCAATATTTTGCTACCTCTCTTACCAGCTCTTAAAGGGACAAATAGCTGCTCTAGTTCCTGTTCACTAACCCCTTTATCACACCAAACATCATCCAACACCAGAAAGTACCTTTCTCCTCTTAATTTCTCTTGAAGTGCAGACTGTAGCCCTTCAAGACTACCAAAATGAGGACATTTTTCCTTAAAAGCGGACTCCCAAATATTTCTCAAAATAGTATCAACACTAAACTTTTGAGAAACATGAGCCCACATGACACGGTCAAAGTACTTGACTTCTCTCTCATGATCACAAACATACTGTGCCAAGGTTGTCTTTCCCAACCCACCTATGCCCCATATTCCAATAACAGAGTAACACTTAGCATTATTACTAGACGATTCCGGGATATCCTCCCGCAACAATTTTACAATGTTATCCCTATCCTTTTCACGACCAATAACCGTGGAACCTGGCGCAGAAATGGTTTTCCTATATGGTTCATTAGAGCTCTGAGTTAAAGTATTTCCACTACTGCTCGGTAGGTTCAGCAGGCCAACAAATTCCATTCCTTCATTAACAATTTTTTCCAAATTCTCAAGGCTTCTAATGAGATATTTCTTCTCAGATGAAAATTTGGGGAGCTTGCCTATTAATTTCTTAGAAGTAGAAGGGAAGAGGGAATTGACCTCCTTTTCAAGGCGCTTATACTCGATTAAACCGAGCACATGCTCAGCCTCATAGAAAGCAGACTTGAGCTTTTGAAGCCACTTCTGAAGATTCTGCCGGTGGGTGCTCTGTTGTGCAGCATCAGCCAAGATGAGCAGCTTTGGGAGGAGCATGGTCTCGAGCTTTTCGAATTTGTCAAGGATGATTTGCTGTCGAGACTGGAACTGTGGATCTATGCCGAGTGCATCAAAGCATTTGTTCAAGAGACGGATTAGGACAGGGGAGATGAGCCAACGGGCGGCGGAGAAGCCCCAGCTGATTGCGGTGGTGGTCAATGGATCCGTCATGGATTCTTCTCATGCAAGCTGGGTATCAAACAGAGGAACAGAGAGAGAGAGAGAGAGAGGTGTAGTTACTAGTTAGGTGGAGGCGCTGGTTCTAGTGGATGGAACTTTTTTATTGCATAGTTAGGTTAACAATTGCTCGTAACAACATTCGTATTAATTCCTAGAGAAAGCAAGGGGCCATTCTACGCAATTAGAATTTGTAAGTATGGCTAATCAGAGATCGTTGGACTACAAGTTTTGAAAGAAAATTGAAATTTTATGCAGCCACGTGGTCGTCATAGATCGTTGGATTAAAAGTTTGGAATTTGGATGGCTTATGAGAGAGGCGAGGCAGAGAATAATTAGACCTTGATCCCCAAATATCTATTCTGATCACCAAATAACCAATCACATCACCTTTGCCTTTGCCTCTTTGCTTTTGCTTTTGCTTTTCAAGAATCAATCTGTAAAAAGAATCAAATACTTTTCCCTCTTAATTCAGCAACTTAATTAGAATAATATAATATTAGCATATCAAATACTTTTCCCTCTGTGATAGGGCCGACATGTTTATTAATATCCAAAGTTTAATACAAATTATTAATTATACCCAGAAGTCAACTCAATATCGATATATACCCAAGCCGGCCATTTTCTGGCCGGCTATGTTCCTTCCCTAAGCCGGCCAGAAAATGGCCGGCTATGTACCTTTTTTTTTTTTTTTTTTTTTAAGAGAAAGACACTATGATGATCAAAATATTGAAATCTAACTCTGAAAATTTGAAATTTTTGTTTAAATTATTTGTTATATTACTTCTTTGAGGAGGGATCAAATTACAACAATTATTTTTTTATTTTCAAAGTCCAAATCGTCGATCCAAACCTGTTGAATAACTGAATATTTCCTATGATTGCAATTGATCTGTTCTATACTTTAATCATGATGTTTAACCAAGTTCTGCGCATGCTTCACAAAAAAGGGCATAAGTTTTGATCCGTCCGTCGGATCGGGCTGAAATTTTGACATGAGCTCCACAGCCCCAAAACCAAGCTAACTTACTTTTCAGCCCGATCTGACCGTTGGATATAGAGTTTTCGAACTTTCTTTACAATCTCAGAGTTTTTAGGGTCTTTTCGTGCATCATTTACTGTTTTGACTTTGCACGATTAAAGTTTACTGGTACAAAATAATTGAAATCAGTCTACTATAGCGTAATTTTGTGTAGTTTAGTGTTTTTTTACTGTATTTCAGCATAATTAGCGAAGTTATTGTAATTTAACGTAATTTAGTATAATTGAACATAATTTATTGTAATATAGTGTAATTCAACATAATTTCAAGTATTCTAGCGTATTTTAGTATAAATATGTTAATTATACATCAAAAGAAGTAGAGGAGGGATCAAGTTACAACAACTATTTTTTTCAACATGATTATCTAAATAAAATGTGCTTGCAGATCAAATTTTACATTTTTTTGAATTTTTTTACTATTTATTAAGATGGGTACAAAATTCAATGGTCTGAATATGACTATTTTTTGTAAAATACTTAATAAATAGTAAACAAATTCAAAAAAATGTAAAATTTGTTCTGCAAGCACAGTTTATTGTGGAAATCATGTTGAACGGTTTGGATCGACGATTTGGACTTTGAAAATAAAAAAAATAATTGTTGTAATTTGATCCCTCCTCAAAGAAGTAATATAACAAATAATTTAAACAAAAATTTCAAATTTCAGAGTTAGATTTCAATATTTTGATCATCATAGTGTCTTTCTATAAAAAAAAAAAAAAAAAAAAAAAAGGTACATAGCCGGCCATTTTCTGGCCGGCTTAGGGAAGGAACATAGCCGGCCAGAAATGACCGGCTTGGGTATGTATCGATATTGAGTTGACTTCTGGGTATAATTAATAATTTGTATTAAACTTTGGATATTAATAAAAATGTCGGGTGATAGGGTGTCAACCAAATTATTTGACTCGTATCGTATTCGATAAGGCGAGTATTAGTAAAAATGATTTTTATTAACTTAACGCGTATAGATACATATAAGAAAATATTTTCGTGAGCTTATCAAATAAGAATACAGATAATATATTTCTATTTTGTACCCATTACCTGATATGATAATTGATTAATATTTAAACTATACTGTTTATTATTATGATTTGATTGATTTATACAATATTTTATATATATTTTAATTTAAGATAAAATTGATTTATCCAACAATTTATATACTTTGAATATTATTAATTTATGACAAAATTGATTTATACTGCAATATTTTATATTGTTTTACATAGAATAAAAATTAAAAAAAATAAAACGGAAAAAATGAAAGGAGTATTTTTACGTTTGATTCACGAGTATTCTTAAAGTAAGAATAATAACATATATATATAGGACAGTGCTACGGTGCTATGCATAGCATAGAGGCCTCCGTGCTACGGTTCAATTTTTTAGTTTTCAAAATTCTAACGGTCGATCCGAACCGTTCAACATGATATCCATATGAATATGTACTTGCAAATCAAATTTTAGAATTTTTTTTACTATTTATTAAGCCACTTTGAAAATTGCTGATCCAATGGTCCAGAAGATTTTACTGTTGTGTACAAATTACTGTTTTTTCAAAGTGGCTTAATAAATAGTAAAAAAATTCTATAAAATGTAAAATTTGGTTTGCAAGTACATATTCATATGGAGATCATGTTGAACGGTTCGGATCGACCGTTAGGATTTTGAAAACTCAAAAATTGAGCCGTAGCATGGAGGAGCTCTATGCTACGCGTAGCATATTAGCCAGATTCTATATATATATATATATATATATATATATATATATATATATATATATAGAGAGAGAGAGAGAGAGAGAGAGATTGGCTAATGTAATAACGTTAGAACTTCGGCCCGAAGTTCTAACGGGTCGTTTTTGTAATTTCAAAATCCAAACAACCCATCCGAACCGTTCAACATGTTCTCTATATTGAAATGTGCTTGGAGACCAAATTTTACATTTTTTGGAATTTTTTTGCTATTTATTAAGCCACTTTGAAAATTCTGATCCGGTGGTCCAGAAAATTTGGCTGTTTTTTACTGTTCACCGTTGGATCAGAAACTTTCAAAGTGGCTTAATAAATAGCAAAAAAATTCCAAAAAATGTAAAATTTGGTCTCCAAGCACATTTCAATATAGAGAACATGTTGAACGGTTCGGATGGGTTGTTTGGATTTTGAAATTGCAAAAACGACCCGTTAGAACTTCGGCCGAAGTTCTAACGTTATTACATTAGCCAATCTCTATATATATATATATATATATCTTAACAATACAAAGATTTCTCTTTCAAGTGCAACATGCAATTAAAAGAGAAAAAAAAAACACATGAGGGATCAGATTGCTCCAGTTAAGAAAAAAAAATCACATTTGCTCTATTATAATAAATTAATGTTCACTTCTTCTTCATATACCAATTTTTTTATTAAATAAACTTTCGAATTAACTAGATATTGACGCTTTATTGAAAATGATATCGTATCAAATAAACTAGATATTGACCCTAAACCTCACTTTTTGATGTAAATAAATGACAGATGGTATAGATTAAACATATATATACTTGGGTGCATATATATATATATATATATATAGTGCTTGGCTATTATGCTTATATAAGCATATGCCCACATATGCTTAAATGAGCATTTTTGCGTTTCCAATGTTCAAATGGTCGATCCGACCGTTCATCTTGTTCTCCATATTAATATGTACTTGGAGACAAAATTTTACATTTTTCTGAATTTTTTACTATTTATTAAGCCACTTTGAAAATTTCTGATCATATGGTCTAGAATTTTGGAAACACTGTTTTTACTGTTCACCCAGATCAGCAATTTTCAAAGTGACTTAATAAATAGTAAAAAAATTCAGAAAAATGTAAAATTTAGTCTCCAAGCACATATTAATATGGAGAACAAGATGAATGGTCGGATCGACCATTTGAACATTGGAAACGCAAAAATGAGTTATAAGCATATGTGGACATATGCTTATATAAGCATAGTAGCCAGCCTATATATATATATATGGAACTGAATTATTTTAATTGATTAATTATGCGCTATATATATCTCTATTTTTCTCAAATATATATGTCTTGCAAAAAGTAATTTATATAGATGACAGCATGATACAGAGTAGACGTATATATGGAACCGAATTGTTTGAATTCTTTTATTTAAATTAAAGTTTGAAGAACTTAAGAGACATATTTTAGAAAATAGGTAATTTAGAAATTTGTGTTGCGCGATGGCAATTTAATTGTTTTGTCTTCTATAGATATATATAATCTCAGTTGTTGTTACCTTAATTTACATAGAACAAAACCCGGTGCATATCATCAATAATACATTTTTCTCTATTTTTTGAGGTCTTATACTTTTTTTTTGTTTGCTTATGAAAATTCCATAAACATAATTAACTATTTATATGCTTGCATGTTATAATGATTTTTAAAAATACTCAAATAAATTCAGTACGCACAACATAGTACAACTTAGAAACCTAATTAACTTCGTATGAAAATGTAAACACAGTAAATGATCTTTGTCACTAGGGCTGCACAAAAAAATTGTAGTTCATAATTTGATTCGAGTTTAATTCGAAAAAGTTCGTAAAAAATTCGATTCGAAATTGAGTTCGTTCGAAATTAATTCAAACCAAATCTAGTTCGAAATTGATTCAAACCAAACTCAAACTTGACCTAGTTCGTTCGAAATAGGTTCGCAAACCAAACTTAGTTCGAAATTAACTCAAACGTGAACCGTTGATTTCCGCTGATAATGAACTTTAGTGTTTTATTTAGGATAATATTTGGGTTTGTAATAATTTTAAGACTTCGGTGATTATTATGGACTTCTATTGATATTTAAATTGTACTTTGAATACTTTGGATATTTGAAAACTTTTGGTGATGTTGTTTGGCTATTTGGAAAACTTTGGATATTGTGATTGTACTGAACTTTGATTGATTGTACTAAACTTTGGTGTTTGATATAAACTTTGGTATTTGTAATGAACTTTGATATAAACTTTGGTGTACTGTGTAATTAGAATTCAGAATGCCTGAGTTTTTATTGAAGTGCTGTAATTTTGAACTAAGGCTCAGCCATAAGTCATAACTCGTAAGTCGTAACAAACTTCGTAAAAGTTCGAAATTGAGTTTGTAAAAAATTCAATTCGAAATTGAGTTCGTTCGAAATTAAGTCAAACCAAACTTAGTTCGATTCAAACCAAACTCAAACTAGAAGTAAGTTCGATTCGGTTCGGTTCGTTTGCAACCCTATTTGTCACTTATGAAAGGTTTTTTTTCTGGTAAAGTCACTAACGAAAATTTGCGTTCACTGTGTTTATATTTCCAAGATGACAAGTAAGTCTACTCTCTAGTAGTCTATATTTCTCAGGTGACCTATAAGTCTACTCTCTAGTAGTTTATATTTCCAAGGTGCGAAAATTTGTCACTTAATTTTTTTTAGTTACGATTTAAAAGAAAAATTAGACGGAGTACTTGACATGAGTTTGAAAAAAAAATTAATATTACTAGGTACACATATATTATTTGCGCACCCACAAACTATATCAAATTTGACTAAATTATACCAAAAATGATTGTACATATAATATTTACGTGCCACCTCTTAGGGTGCACATATATTATGTGCGTACCTGGTAATATTGAATTTTTTTTAAAAAGTAAATCAAACGGAAAAAATTAAAGGAGTATTTTTACAAAAGTTGCTAAGTAAACAAAAGAACACCTAATTTGGTAAACAAAAGAACACCTAAACAAAAGCGGATACGTAAAACCTGTGTATGGTCGTCCCATCAGTCTACCTCTATTTGCTAAATTATCCACCAACTCGTTATGGCTTCTTCTCTAGAGGTGCAAACGGATCGGATAGTGGTAAAATCATATCCGTATACGCTTTTATTTTCGAATATGGATCGAATATTAAACGAATATGAATATGGATATCCGCTTTTTATAATGATGAATTACATAAATTTTTCATAATATATATTAAACTATATGGTAAATATCTACTATTCAGTACAAATAATTAAAATTTAAAACCAAATCTATAACCATATCCGCACGAATATTCAGATATTGAATATCCGTATCTAATTTAAACTATATGGCTTCTTCTCACATAGTAGCAGGTAGGTAGACTAGGCGGCCAAGCACCTCTCCATGGCAGGTAGACTGGTTCTACTCAATGCTCTTTGCTTTTGCTTTTGCTTTTGCCCAAGTATTTTAATTTCTATTCTGATTATCAATTAACCAATCACATCACCTTTGCCTTTGCTCTTTGCTTTTGCTTTTGTTTTTGCTTTTCAAGAATCAAAGAGCAAAGGCAAAGGTGATGTGATTGGTTAAACGGAAAAAATTATTCACCTTTGCCTTTGTCTTTGCTCAAACGGAAAGCAAAAACAAAGAGCAAAGTCAAAAGCAAAGAGCAAAGGCAAAGGTGATGTGATTGGTTAATTGATAATCAGAATAGAGATTTGGGGAGCAAAGACAAAAGCAAAGAGCAAAGGCAAAGGTGAATAATACTGCGATTGCCTTTGTCTTTGCTCAAACGGAAAAAATTAAAGGATTATTTTTACATTTGACTAGCGAGTAATCTTAAAGTAAGAATAGTAACATACAAATATTTTTTAACAATACAAAGATATGTTTTAATTATCTCTTTCAACTGCAACATGCAAAAGAGAAAAAAGAAAAAGAAAAAAAACATGAGGAATCAGATTGCTTCAGTTGTTAAGAAAAAATCACATTTGCTCTATATATCTTAATAAATGTTCACTTCTTCTTCATATACCAAATTTTTTATTAAGTAATCTCTCGAACTAGATATGGACGCTTTATTGAAAAAAGTAATTCATCTGTGACTTTTTATGAGCACTTGAAAGATCTTCTAGGTGTACAGGCTGAGCTTTGAGTCTTAATGCACAGCAACTATATCCTTAATCGATGAACCTCTCATGCCTTGCTGAACCATTCCGGGAACAAGAGATAAAGGAGGCTGTAATGGGACTAGCAAAGGGTAAAGCATCGGGCCCGGATGGCTTATCCAACGAATTCGCACAAATTTATTGGGATGATCTAAAAGCTGAGATTATGGCCTTTATGGAAGACTTTTACCATAATAGATCAGACCTTCGAATTGCCAACCGAGCGAATGTGGTGATGATGAGAAAACATGAAGCACCGACAAGTGTTCATGACTATAGGCCGATAAGCATCTTAAATCTTGTGCCTAAGCTAATCTCAAAGGTGTTGGCAAACCGATTGAGAGAAAAATTACCCGACTTGATATCCCATCAACAAACCGCCTTTGTAAAAGGTCGCATTACTTGCTGCATTAATAGTTTTTTAATTTGCCATTAACTGATTTCCACTTGAGTTCTTAATTAATCTTACTTGAAAACAAGGATCTGATCATCTGATCTTTCTTTTATTTCATGATTATTCTTTATGTACAGCTTTATAGTGAAGGATATTGTGCTGCAAACTTTAAATAATATATGTGTATATATATAAAATTTACCATTTCTATTTTCAGAAGGGAGAAGGAATGAAGTGCATGGCGCAAGATGCAGCTGGGACAATGAGCGACAAGGCATCCAGTGCAGCGGATTCCGTCAAGAGCAACTTCAAATGATAAAATCCAACTTGAAGAAGAATTCAATTCCAGGGCTTTTTAATTGCATTTACATTTACATTCTGCTTTTGCTTGAATTTCCATTTCAGAGTTGGTTTGCGTTAATTAGTTTTGCTTAGTCAGCTTCAGTAATTTTGGTTTCGAGTTCATTTGCATTTGTTTGCATGTGAGCCTTGTCCTTCCTTTGGAAAGTGAAGTGAATATATAATTTTAATTTTTATCCATTTGTTGATGATGTGCAAGCTTGGGGAAATAACACAATGGTTTATGAACTGGATAACATTCAATTTATTAAAGAGTATAATGTACTCCTAAGCAGGCAGAAGCTAGGGGCTGCTTAACAACAACAAAATATTATAATTAGATCTAGAGTACCTCTAACGTGCCCCTGAGAGACATTATTACAAAGCAAACAACTGATAACATGAAAGTGACAAAAAATGTCAGTTCTCAAAATAAAATACAGGGACTTGAAATCACTTAAAAATAGCAAATGAACTCTGGACAGATACAATTAAAGTTTCTGGACACACAGCTGCAATATACTCTTCCTATAGGCGACTCAAAGGAAACTAATGTGCGATATATATACTCTTCCTATGTACAAAATCTTCTGATTTTGTACATATCTAAAAGAATAGTACAAAATTTCCAAAAAAATATAAAATTTTGTATCAAGCACATTTTAATGTGGAGATCATGTTGAGCTGTTTGGATCGACCGTTTATACTTTGAAAATGGAATAAGGATGTGGGGGCATGATTGAGGCATGGAAAAAATGGGGCATTTTAACCCAATATGAATACATTTATTAGATAAATTAGTAATTCATCAAAGTGCTCCACTGCCTACACTCGTTCAACCAATTTATAGTTTTGGGAGAGGGTTGGTGCAACTCTTAACAATTTTGCACGACACTTCAACATATCTGACACTGTCGGATACCGCACTGCGCATATATAGCCCTTGAAGAAGGAACATATACATATATATATATATAGAGAGAGAGAGAGAGAGAGAGATGGGCTATTATACATTGCAATGTATTGAGCCATCTGTGCATTACAATCTAGACTGTTGGATTTGTTTCAAAAAGCATGCAGATCAGTGATCAGATCAACTTCAAAATTTCGGAACTGGATATCTCCAGTCCTCTCTCTCTCCCCCAACCCAACATTTCTTTTTTTTTTTTTGAAAAATTGGCAGCAGCTGCAACCCAACATTTCTGATATCTAAAGAAAAAAAAACCTAAATCGGCGTGAGACTCCCGCCCACACCTCCTCAGTGGCCCCCTCCGCCACCGACCCTCCGAAGCCATCTCTCTCCCCCGACGCCGCTATATCTTGCTCAGCGGTGCTCGCTGCCACGTCAGCCTCGCGCCAAGGTTTCAAGGTCCTCAGACTTTCTTCCCTCTCACTATTTCTTAAAATTTGAACAAATTTCTGCATATTTTCGAAGAAACAAAAATGCCCAAATAGCACTGATTTTGATTTTTTAGTATAGTAGCATCTGATTAGGATTTAGTTTTCCTATTGGATTTTGATTTGGGCTGTCCGATCCTGTTATTTGAAAAGATTTTTTTTTAAAGCCTGCTGGCACTGGTTAATTATGTAATTCTAGTTACCTGCGTAGGTTAATCTTGAATGGGTCCTTGTCATAATTCGGGAAGGATGTGAATTGAAATCCAATCAGAATCTGAATGTACATTGAAATTACCTTGTTGGTCATATTATTATTTTATACATTTTTTAGAGTTATAAATCAAAATTACTTCACATCTATTGCGAACCATATCTTTCTTTTGTAAACAAGTTAAAAACACAAGGCCCTAACAAGGGTAAGGAAAACAGTGAAGATGAATATGAAGAAAATAGTGAAGATGAAGAAAACAGTGAAGATGAAGAAGATGATGATATTAATTTATGAACTGTTGTTTAAATTAGTGAACTTATTGTTTATGGATATTTCAAGTTAGATGAATTGGTGTTTAGCATTATTACTTTCTGTTTTGTTCAAATTAGTGAACTAGAGTTTGTTTTACAATTTGTCTTGGTCGAATTTATTTTTTATTGAGAAAATTAGCTTCATTTTATAGATCTTTTTTGGACACATATGGAAAGATTGAGTATTGAATTTTTACTATGGTCAGAGAAATGCTTGTCAGAAGCATAGGGTCGGATGTATTGAATTTTATAGGCAAGGGGCAGTTTTGTCAATTCTGGCAACCTATTTTGTAAATTTTGTGTAGAACAAATTGTCAGTCCAAATTTGATGTTCCTGGTATCAAAATTCTTAGGAGGTTGAGATCTATAACTATGATTTATTTCATATTTTTCTGGGACTGTATTTGATCATAGGTTTTACAAAGGAAAGTTTTCAACTCAGCAGCAGTTTTGTACCAGTTTTTTCATTTTTTTAGAATCCGAACTTTAAAATGCCATTATAAATTGTAGAAAAATCATAAAAATGCAAGGTTTGTTTCTATGCATTCACGAAATTGTTCTTTATTGGCCTATAAAGCAGTTTGGTTAAATTATATTCCTAAGTACTTTTTTAATTCCTGTTTTTAATTGCCATTTTTTGAATGCAAAAATGGCTCTGAAATTCATCCATTTTTTACTTTCCATAAACAACTGTTAGACTCAGATGTATAGTCGAAACTGGCAAATTAAAAACTAGGCATAGATACCATGTGCATTTATGAAAGAAAGATTATTTATTAATTGAATTTGATTCCAACCTTACACTATGATTACATGGGATATGTATAGATCAATCTCCTAATTAACTATTGTTATTATTACAAATCATGCATGTTCAAACTCCCTCACTTCTGAATTCAACTCTTTTACAACATCACTCATGGCAATGCGCTCTTTTGACAACTCCTTGGAGCACAATAGTCCGCATCGAATCACCGAAACCAATCATTCTCGAGAGTTCTCTTGTACAAATGTATTCTCAGTCTCCTGATCTGACAGGAACAATTTGGCATCAATAGTGTTCATGACTCGGGCTGCAAATGCTGTCTCGACATGCTTGTTAATTATAACAGTCTCCTAATCTTTCATCGATGGGGCTAATTCCAGTGAACATTTCTAACAGAAGAATGCTGTAGCTATACACATCTCCTTGCGTTGATGGCTGACCGCCCATTCCATATTCTAAGCAGTGAAAAATATAAAAAGGACAAGTTGTTAATTATAACAGTCAATATAGATGAAATTAAGATGCAATATTGAAATTTGCGATCTTGAAATCGTTACCTCGAAATCAAAATTAACCAGAATCTATAATTACCCAGAGGCTTTGAAAAAACAAATCAGAGGCTTTGAAATCGTTACTAGAATCTATAATTACCTCGAAATCGTTACCTAGAATTACATAATTAACCAGAGGCTTTGAAAAAAACAAATCTTTTCAAACAACAGGATCGGACAACCCAAATCAAAATCAAAATCAGTACTATTTGGGCATTTTTGTTTCTTCGAAAATATGCAGAAATTTGTTCAAATTTTAAGAAATAGTGAGAGGGAAGAAAGTCTGATGACCTTGAAACCTAGTCGCGAGGCTGACGTGGCAGCGAGCACCGCTGAGCAAGATATAGCAGCGTCAGGGGAGAGAGATGGCTTCGGAGGGTCGGTGGCAGAGGGGGCCGCTGAGGAGGTGTGGGCAGGAGTCTCACGCCGATATAGGTTTTTTTTTTCTTTAGAAATGTTGGGTTGCAGCTGCTGCCAATTTTTCAAAAAAAAAAAAAAGAAATGTTGGGTTGGGGGAGAGAGAGAGGACTGGAGATATCCAGTTCCAAAATTTTGAAGTTGATCTGATCACTGATCTGCACGCTTTTTGAAACAAATCCAACAGTCTAGATTGTAATGCACAGATGGCTCAATACATTGCAATGTATAATAGCCCATCTCTCTCTCTCTCTCTCTCTCTCTCTCTATATATATATATATATAGAGGAGGGTTCAAATGCACCCAAATTTCTATGCTCCCAATGCACCCAATTCTTTATCTCCTTTATCTCTATTTTTAAAGTCTGAACAGTCGATCCAAACCGCTCAACATGATCTTCATAATAAATTATGCTTGGAGACCAAATTTTATATTTTTTAGAATTTTTTACTATTTTTTAAGATAGGTACAAAATCATTATTTTAAGGAGATTCTGAACCATCTGATAAAGTGATTTTGTATCTATCTTAAAAAATAGTAAAAAAATTCTAAAATATATAAAATTTGGTCTCCAAGCATATTTTATTATGAAAGTCATGTTGAGCGGTTCGGATCGACTGTTCGGACTTTGAAAATAGAGAAGATAAGGCTTGGGTGCATTGGGAGCATAGAAATTTGGGTGCATTTGAACCCTGCTCATATTCATATATATATATATCACCTTGAAAACTTTGTGCTGTGATGGCAGGTACTATCTAAAGGATGTAGTTTAGGAAGGGAGCGTCCCTTTTAACAAGGCATATGGAATGACAGCATTTGTGTACAATGCAAAGGATTTACGAGTCAGTCTTTTATTCAATGAGGGGATGAAGAACCATTCTATCATCTTCACAAAAAATTTCCTACAATTATACCATGGATTCAATGACATCAACACACTTGTTGATGTTGGTGGTGGAGTCGGGGTGATTTTGAGCACGATCACCTCAATTTACCCAACGATTAAGGGGATTAATTTCGATCTTCCCCATGTTATTGCTGATGCGCCATCTTACCCCGGTATGTTCACTCCAGCCATCTCTCTTTCTATAAAAAAACAGAGAAAGGTTCATTATGATGTGATGAGTGTTATGGTTCTCTGGTAAAATTGGTAAATAACTAGATTTTAAAAAGTTAACAGAAAAAAATAATATTTTGTCAAATAAATATGGTGTGTGAGATAAATTATGAACAGATAAAATGTGAATCAAGTGTTTTGCTGCTTTATTTATCAAATTAATGATCAATAATTAATTTGTTGAATTTGATTTAGGAGTGGAGCATGTTGGCGGTGACATGTTCGCGAGTATACCAATAGGAGATGCCATATGCATCATGATGAAGGTTAGACATCCAATCACAAATTTACCTGTACTGAAGAAATTGCAATAATTCGTATAGCAAAATTGCGTTATATATTACAAGGTAAAAAGCAATAAATAACAACTTGAAACACTTGCAGTGGATTTTGCATGATTGGAGCGATGAGCATTGCCAGAATATTTTGAAGAATTGCTACAAGGCTCTGCCAGAAAATGGAAAGGTGATCATATTAGATTGCATTGTGCCCACAAATCCGGATGCAACCGCACGATGTGCATTTCACAACTATATGGCAAAAAGGGCCTCATATATAAATAAAAGATTAAAAGATAGTGATCGATAAAGTATTTTCAACCAGAAAGGAAAATCATTTTTTTTGTTCCTCAAAATAAAAAATAAAAAATGGAATTGTTCTGTTTTGTTTTTCTTTTTTGGAGAATTAGTACAATTAATATATACTTTGTTCAGTTTCTGGGGACTAACTTGTTGCCTCAATTCAAATAAATAAATATTTTTATTATTATTTTATTTGATATTTTTGGAGTACATGATGTGACTGGGCAATCACAGTAATTCAAATGAATAATTTAAATAATAGTAAATTAGTAATTTCTTTTGACCCCAGTTGAACATTAATTTTGTGCAGAAAGTTAGAAAAACTGTACTGTGTAACCTCCATCCAGTCTCTTCTCTTTAATAACAACGGCCCCTTTGTTGCTACCTAAAACAATGCAAGATAAACGGAAAACTCATTCGGTAGTGACTCTTGTTTATTTTGTAATCATGTAGAGATTTTATCATTTTCTTGAATGTTGAGTAGCTCGAATTTTATCATTTTATGGATTTTACAGTAGATATTTAATGGAATATAATTTTTATTGAAGGATCAAATTGTAAAATTTATTCAATCTGTGTATCTAACCTTCCTTTGGACATCTCAGATGAGTCACTACCATTGGGACCCACTAGTCATGATGACTCACCGAGCGTTTCTGACATCTCATCTGTGTTGCTACCATTGGGACCCACCTGTCCTGACGACTCACCCATCTCCAGTGTTGGTGCTATACCAGTGACTTTTTGCCCTCCTGGATTGCCTAATGAGGAACCTCCCAGCACCATTTATAGGGGTAATTGAGGATAGAGAATGGATTCTGTTTGAATGTAATAGTATGGCTTGACAGTATTTGGAAAATTAATTGAGGCGTTTAATGTAAATATTCTTTTAATAGTTGGTTTCCAAATTAATTGAGGCGTTTAATGAAAATTAACTAAGCGCATTCATAGGCCTACGACACTTTCCAAATAAGCAAAAGATAACACAGAGAACTTCCATGTCCCTGAAAAACCTTCAAATGCCATGCAATTGTGCACTAGGGAGTTAAGATCATAGAAGGAAAAATCGGAATCGCATTTCAGAATCGGAAACGGTCACTTGACAGTAGAATCGGAATCGGATGAATCGGTAAGAATCAGCTGAATCAGATCGGAAACTCGGAATCGGTCACTTTACAGTACGATTATACGTAGGTACCAAGTGTAGTATGATTAAACGCAAAAAAATTTGAAAAAAACAGATAATTTTTTATGCTTGTAGTAAATGGGCCATTAAATTCATGTTGGGCTCAGTTTATGGGCTAAGATAGTGATATTTCTTTTGTTAACAATATATTTGGCAAGATATTGATGCAAAATTAAGTACATGATCTCATGGAGCAATATATTTGGCAGTTAATTTATTCTTATTGGCTTTATTAATTTTAACTAATCAATTGGATGTTTTATTTTAATTGAAGCTTAAATTAATCTTGTTAGAGTGTGTCCAACATTTCAAGATCCTTATCAAAATGAGGTATCATCGAGTTCAAGTGAAATATTTCTTTCCCGCATCGAACCGGTACCAGCTCATAGGAAATAAATCTGCTGCGATCTTCTGGGATCGCTGGGTCTCTGCGATTCCAATCCCAACCGTTAACATGTTTTGAGATTCGTGCACAAAAATTGACTTCTCAAAATAATTCTGGATTTCATCGTTTGAATGGTTGGGATTAGAATCGCAGAATTCTGCGATCTCTTAGAATCGCAGCCAGCTCATACCACATGTTATGTGAAAGCAAAGCACGGTTGATGCCAGCTCATAGCTCATAGCACATGTTATGTGTGATAATGCAAGCTGAGAATTGGGGCTTGCGCTGTTCCAAAGAATCTTCAAAATTAATAAAAAAAAAATTGGAATGTAAGTGTTCGATAACCAAATATAAAGTATTGCTGAATAATTCAACTTCTGAATAACTCAAATTGCAAACAAATTAAATAAAACGTGATTAACAAATATTGAATGTTTAATTACCACTAAATAATATATTTGGATAACTATTATAAATTTTGTAACTAATTAATATATTAATTAATTAAGAAGATAAAATACCCAACGTATGTAACATAACATAATATAATAATTAAAATAATTAACATAATAATAATGAATTAAATAGTTAAGAACATATACATATATACAATTTCATCACAGATAGATACAATTTTCAAATTTAAACACAAAACCTAGTCCTGTATTTTTTTCAAAGGTTTAAATAGCGTTTATCGCGTCATAGCTGAACGGCTGAAAAAACGCTATAGCGTCATAACTTTTTTGGCCATAGCGTCATAACCTATATGGCCATAGCGTCATAACCTATATGGCCATAGCGTCATAATTTTTTTGGTCTGAAAACGCTATAGCGGCGCTATAGCGCGCTATTTAGAACATTGATTTTTTTTAATGGGGTTTGGCTGGCATGTACATTGTAAATAATTATTGCTTAATCAGGGGTTTATAGATTGTGTGTTTATTGACAATCCAACTTATCAATGTCTTAAAAATAAAAGGAAGACAAATAGCACCGTGTTGTATCCCAAAAATGCAATAAATAAAGGCTGGTGTTTACCTTACGAAAGGAAATTAAATGTACCTTTAATCAACGCAACGGGCCTTTAGATTTGGAGAAGATACATAATAGTTTGCTCAATATTTTCTTTTTCTTTTTGAGAAGGAGAACGGCTTTTTTTTAAATAGATAAAAATGAGGTAAAGTCATCTGATTTTGAAAATTCACAAGTGATCTTCTATTTGAAATTCTAATGTGCTAATTTTTACACGAAATATATTATCTTAGTTACTAGACTGAAATTTATTTTTAACACAAAACATATTTATTACTAATTTTAAAAGTACAAAATAAGCATTTAGATATGATGACACCATCGTAATGATAATATATCTTTCTTATGAGATCATTCAAGTGATATGATACTTAGGTAGTTGGCTCATGTATTTTGCAATTTGCATGCACCGTTGGAGAACTATATATCTAGGACAAAAGTCACTGCGTTTTCCAATAATAATTAAAATATGTATTCAATTAACTAACAAAGTATATATGCTTGTGTGTGTTAAGGAAAAATTTAGCAATTATATTGAGGTATTGGAAAAAAACAAATAAATATAGAACAATTAGAAGGGTTGTAACTACAAATTTGATAACCATTGGATGTAATTTGTAAATTATGTTTGAAGCTAACATTCTTTGTGTGACGTGCAAACAAACTCTTTTTCTAGAATGAGAGTTACAGAGGAGACAAAGAGTATCTTTTTAGAGTTGAAGTGAAAAAAGGCACACCGATATGTGATTTTTCGAATTGATGCCAAGAAAAATGAGTTAATTGTAGAGAAGCAAGGAGCCCATGTGTCATAGCTGCATTACCTACTGACAATTGTCGATTTGCTGTTTATGACTATGATTTTATTATCTACTTACGATTGTTAATTTGTTGTTTATGACTATGATTTTGTAATTGAGTATAATTGTCAAAAGAGTATCTTCTTATTTAAACATATATTTGTATTTATTTTGTATGAATTTTCATGGATTAATAGTGCTTTTTTTTATTATAGATTTATACATATTTTTTTAAATATATTTATTTATGTACAAAATATATTATTTTATAAAAAATCAGTTTATTTTGAAATTTTTGTTAAAATATTACTTGACATAATGTAAGAATAGTGTTGAAATATTATTTTTTTAACGTGAAATGAGGATCATACTCCGTAAATCATCTTTGATCACTATTACAGAATTGCAGACTGCTATCGGGTAAAAACTGAATCTGCTAACAGATTTCTTACCGCTAGAGATCAACACAATAGAACAATAGAAGATCATCAATTTCAATTAAGACCAACACGAAATATTATTTATATTTGTATTTCTCTGTCAAATTATTGCATAGTTAATTGTATTGTTCTCTTCGTTTAAAAAAAATATTGATTTGTACATAACATTATGAATGTAGATAATTCTTACAAAACATATTTTAAGTTAAAATTAATTATAATAATTTTTTTCCGAAGAGTTTCAATTATATATATGCAGTTACGTCACAAAGTAAATCTGACAAACCTATACTGGATCAATCACAAAAGCTGTAATTAATATTTTTGAATCAAATAATTCTGGACATCAGTGACTTGTTTGGTAAAATACATAGCCTCAATTATCATCTTAGCGCAAGAAAAAGACATGTGAAAAAAAACATGTGAAATGCCGAATAAGCTATATATTTATACTTATTGTGTGAAAATCAATATTGCTTACAGATTATTTATGATCGAAATATACACTTTTTGTGAAAGCTAGCTAAATATACATTTTATGTGAGAGCTAGCTATATATATTCATTTCATTTCTATCAAATGTATACCATGAATATGCTATGGTCCCTAGTTCTTTATTGTATTGAATTTTTTTGTAAAATAAAATTCGCATTTCGTGTCTTGTATGTGCAACTAATTATTATAGGAGACATTAATTGGAATAAAACAATTCAGAGTTAAGACACAAAATAATACAATTATGGGTTAAAAACACACAAAGGTATGGAATCATATATATATATATATATATGAACAAGCTATTTGATTCACTTAAGGTACGTACATTTAATGTCTCAATTGGAAATTAAGCCTTTTAACTCTATAAGAATGACTAAAAAGAATCAATTTATGACCATTTAATCTAATTCCTGTTGAATGACGTAAAGTATCTAATTGAGTTGTAGTATCTTGTTGAGTACTATCTTCAAAACAGTATCTAATTTAGTAGTACGTACGTAGTATCTTGTATTATACAATGGAAATTTTTGTAATTTTTTATTTAATTTGGGATATTAATAAAAAATTCGGCTCTAAACTTTATTATAGTAGATTTTTATCGTACCTGACATAGGTGTCAAATAGTCTTCGGAAGCCACTACAAATTAATTTGCATGGAAAACGATCGAGTAGTGTAAATCCTAAATTTTTTTTTTTTACACGATATTCTGTTTCAGCCACACAAAATCCTCATAAATGACAATCGCAAGGTAACTTGACCTAATCGATTTCTACTTACTAGTATTAACTCTTTCTCTCATTGATTAAGTGGACCATCGATTTAACATCGATCAATAAACAGTTAAGCATTTGTTCATTCTAATCTACAGTATAGTAAGCCATCCTTTAGAGATTTCGCTTGTTCAAGTGTGATTAGTTGCGATAGCTCATTATAGAAAAGCTAAAATTAAAATTAATTAAATTTGTACTGAAACTGAAGAACCTACTACAAATTAATCAAATAAACATAAAAATGACCATAGAAATCACTTACCATTATAGAAAATTCACTGTTAGTGAGTATTCTGAAACTTCTCCAAATATGAAAAATTGAGCATTTCACTGTTAGCTCTCTGACGACATAAAAGAATGCGATTTTGACTAGTTCAAGAAATTCAGGTTTTGGTACTGATACGCCCTATCTCGGGAGATGAGGCCGTATGGAAAGTTGGGCTGGGTTGGATTCGTCCTGCCAAAGGATGGCAGGCCGAGGTATGAATTGAGTTAGGAACTCGAGGAGTATTGTGAGAGATTCAAACTCTAACCTGTGTGATCTCTCTCTTAGTCAGAATTGCGTCCCCCGTCTAATGGAAATCTCTGCCTTATATAGTCCAGCCATAACTGCCATCTCGGACGTTTATGGAGAACGTGGACAGTTATGACAGCTGTTACTGGGACGTGGGCATTAAGCTAGCCGTTTCTGCGACTATCCCGTATGTCGGTTAGCAGGAGTCCATTTCGGGCTACATTATTTGAGGCCGTTTATTGGGCCCGGCTTAGTGAAACGTTGGGCTTCTCGTATGACTTCGGGCTGGCCTCTTAGAGAGGTCAGTATCCCGGTCTTTCATGGCCCAGTTAAAAACAAATAAGAGGGCCTGTGGAACATGGCCCTATCATTAGCCCCCGAAGTCAGAATGCATCAGCGAGATGCTTTCGACTTGAGGGTGAATAACTCGTAGAACATATTTCATTATTGTTAGCGATGTAATAGTAATTTCATGTATGGGAGATGTCAGGTACCAATCTCGGGTATGTATCCCGAAATAATTGTGTTATTGCGCTAAATGGGCTTAGATGACTAAGTTTGTCTTAAACAAGCAGCGCTTAGTGTCGTGTTGCATTTTTTTTTTTGGAAGGGAGATGGCTCCCGAGTTAGTTAAAAACAAGAAATAAGCACTAGTGGAAAATGTGCAAACAGTATCGCCTGCCCAGGATCGGTTAAATTAAAACACTGACACTAATACCTCTGGGATCGGGTAAACATGATAACCGCTCTTGATTGTTAAGTATCAAGATCGGTTTCCTACATAACCGATCTAGATAATCAGTATCAGGATCGGGTTATAATTACACCGATGCAGATAATAAACCAGATCGGTTAAATTATAAACCGATCTTGATTGTTAAGTATCATGAGCGGTTTTTTATTATCCGATCCTGACAGTTAACATTCAAGATCAGTTAAATAAATAACCGATCCTGGGAAATTTTTTCCACTACATAGAAGGAACATATGAATTTTTGATTCCATAGAATAAGATTCAAATTTTTTCGATTCTATAGAAGAAACATATGATTTGTTGAACTTTTCATCGGACTCCTGCTTTTTTTTGAAGGTCCTTCTCCTTCATTCAACTCTTGAACATGAAATATAATTTATTAAAACATTTATCTTCATGTTAGGCTCGGTAAACCCTAATGGCAACAGCAGAGAAGAACCACCCACTTGTCCCCTCTTCCAAACCTACAGACTTGCGGCAACCTAAATGAGCGTCAATTTGTTCATATTTGGCATTTTCAATATAAAGCAATATAGTAAGCAGAAAAAATAAAAATTTGAACAAATAATCATTTTTCATATGTGTTGCTTTAAAAAAATCAAAAAATTGCAGATAAGTCAATCAGGATCGGTTTATAAACAAAACCGATCCTGATGACATTCAAGTCTGTTAATATTAACCGATCTTGATTGTTGATCGGTTCTATTTAAATTTTTTGATTCCATAGAATAAGATTCAAATTTTTCGATTCCATAGAAGAAACATATGATTTGTCGAACTTTTCATCGGACTCTTGATTTTTTTTTAAGATCCTTCTCCTTCATTCAACTCTTGAACATGAAATATAATTTATTAAAACATTTATCTTCATGTTAGGCTCGGTAAACCCTAATGGCAACAGCAGAAAAGAACCACCCACTTGTCCCATCTTCCAGACCTACAGACTTGCGGCAACCTAAATGAGCGTCAATTTGTCCAGAATTGGCATTTTCAATATGAAACCATATAGTAAACAGAAAAAATAAAAATTTGAACAAATAATCGTTTTTCATATGTGTTGCTTAAAAAAATCAAAAAATTACAGAAAGTCAATCAGGATCGGTTGTTTACTGTTTAACCGATTCTGATGACTATCAAGATCGGTTCTTCATATTAACCGATCGTGATGGTTTTTAGAATTGGTGAACTAATAAAAAACCGATCCTGATAAAGGTCTTTCTGCCATTTTTTTTTCCAATTCAGGCATATATAGATATATATGTATATTGAAAAACATATAATTTGTGATCCACATCAATTATTCAAGCAACTCATTTGTGATTGACACCCATTATTCACACATGACATACAAATATGCAATTAAAATAATTATGCCAAACAAATCACAATTTAATCAAGCATCACACAACCATAAATAAAAACAACCATTATATAAATAAGTTAACTTACCATTCAACAAAGAGTTCAATAGAATTAAGTTAATCATATAGATCTCAAAATAACAAGTTTATCCAAACGAAGTAAATTAACAAATTCATCCAAAAGAAGTTAGATCATATAGATCTCAAAATAAACTTAATTAGTTGCAAAAAAAAATAAACTTAGTCTTTAAGAGACTTTGATGGCCCGTTGATGCATGTTGGGCATCTCCATTTGACAAGTCGGAGGTCCTTGTTCTCCTTGACCTCCTTGCCAACACATTCCGGATGGAATGTGTTGCGACATGTCTCACAACGGAGCATGACATCCTCCTTGGCAAAAAAGAGGCACTCGAAACACTCCACCATCTCAGCCCATGTTTGTCGTTCTTTCACCTCGAGCTCAACTTCTTCACCGTCACTATCCTCATCACCGTCACTATCCGGATCGAGGTAAGGATCGGAATCAAGAATGCATTCAGCTATGAGTGCTAAGGCCGGGTCATCACTGTAGAAGAACTCCTTCAACTCTCGCTTGGTGAAGTGCTTTGCAAAGTCATCGCCCTTGCTGGTTATGAACCGACGACGAGGAGGCATTTCTAATACGAGAAAATAGACAACGTAAAAAATAATGAAAACAAAGTGATCAAAGAAAGGAAGGACATTCAAACCTTGACAAAGTGATCAATGAAAACCTACTGCAAGAAATGGCGATTGTTGAAGGAGAGAAAAATCCAGATTTTTGAATGGAAGTTGATCGGTTTGAGAGGGAAGAGGGAAGGCTCCTCATTTTAAGTGCCACTTGAGTATCAGGATCGGTGATTTATAATACACCGATCATGTTTGTGTACCATCGGCGTCGGTTTAAAATATAAAACACCGATCCTGATAGTTTCTGGATCGGTTAAACTATAAATAACTGATCCTGCATTTAGTTTTGCATTTAATATCCATCTACCCGATATTTTTGGGATCCGTATCACTTGAGGCTCTTGTCTCAAGACAATTGAAAGAGACGGTCCAGATTTACTCTCAGCCGGGGCCAGTATTAATTGTGCTTTGAGATTCGTGTCAAGTTCAAATAACAATCCTAGACCATCTATTTCAATTATACTCCGTTAGGTAACCTCAAGTGATTTGAATTCATATCTTAAAAAATATGCAATTAAAACATGAAATAAAATAATCTCCTAAAGTTTTATCATGAAAAAAAAGAAAAGATAAATACTTAAAACTCGAAATAAAATAAGTCATAAATATTGAAGAACAACTTGCATGCTTTCCATTGTCCGGTCAGTAAATGAATCCTGGCAAAAATTAATATAATATGTAAGTCACAAATATTTAATAATATAAAATCCTGGGAGCATTTAGAGGTTCGACACTGTCTCGATGTGATGCACGTGGTTAAAAATGTGTGTGATAATATGGTTGGAACATTGTTGAATATTCCGGAAAAGATTAAGGACGGTATCAATGCCCGAAAAGACATGCAATTCTTGAACATACGGCCGGATCTACAACCATGCATACGTTGTCAAAAAAAGAAAAAACAAGTTTATGTGAATGCCTTCATGGTGTAAAAGTACCATCTGAATATTCTTCAAATTTTAAGAACCTAGTTTCACTGGAGGGTTTAAAATTGACAGGTATGAAGTCCCACGACTGTCATGTTTTAATGACACAGCTTCTTCCTGTTGCAATTCGGGCCATATTGCCACGTGCGTTAGACAGACCATCACAAAGCTTTGTTTTTTCTTCAACGCCATTTGTTGCAAAGTAAATGATCCTGATACGTTAGATGCTTTGCAGAAGGAGGTTGTTGTCACTCTCTGCCACCTTGAAATGTATTTTCCGCCGGCTTTTTTTGATATAATGGTTCATTTAATTGTTCATCTAGTTAGAGAAATTAAGATGTGTGATGTCTCGTTATTTGACCTATAATTCCGACCCTACTTTGTGTTAAAATTTGTGCCCAAAACTCTTAAGTCGTGTTTATTTCACTGAATATCTATAGGATGTGGTACTGCTGCGCTTTTATTTCTTATTTTGCAGGAAACGGAAGAAACTGTTTGACCCTAAAAAAAAAAATTGGGATTTAGAACTAAATAAAATGTGCTAAAACATGGAAAATGGAGATGACCATTGACCGATTAATGGAGAAGAAATAATGGAAGAAATGGAGGTATCCATTATAGGCTAAAATGGAGAGAAGTGAGTCACTCATTTAAACTTGAAAAAGGCATGTTCACGGCTTCAAATGAAATGAGTTAAATATGGGCCGAAGAAAGGAAATTAACTTATAATTGGATTCGGGCCGAACTAAAATAAAATGATATGATAAGGGCCCATATTAAATTAGAAGGGGCATTGGGCCGAAAGCAAACAAGCTCAGCCATTATCTCCAGCGCAAAAAGAATGATCTCTTCATTTTCCCTGAACTCGGATCACTGGTCCAAAGCTCTGTGAACCAAGCTGTAAATGCAACGGCACACAGAAGACCAAGCTCACCCAAGTCCCGTTACTAAAAATCAAAATTCAGATGCCGGCTCCTGACCCCTTCGCTGTATGTGGACTCGGCACAGTATAGACCAATACGAAGCTCATTCATGGTCTATGGTGAAATGAGTGCATCCAAACTTGAGACATAAGAGGTTAAAACAATTCCCTGACAAAACTGATAAGCGGGCCCACTAATGTCAGCACCTTCTCCCTTGCTGCAAAACGTGAGCCTCAATCCATGGCAAGGCCTTCAAACCAAAATCCGGGCCTTCCAATTTAGAAGCTACCAGTGGCTCAGATTGACTCAATTTCTGGATCGATGAGCTGGCCTCGCCCCACTGGCCACAAGGCAACAGAAGGAATGCTTAAACAATAAGCAAGCTCTCATAGGCATTTGATCGAGCATCTTTACAAATGACAGGATGAGATGAAAGCTCCTCAGCTGAAAACCCTAAAACCTCAAACAAGCCTCTGCCTATATAAAGAAGGCTAAAGATGAAGAAATACAAGATTCAATCGGCCAAAAAGGCTAAATGCTAAACACACCTCTACACATACACATAGCACATAGCTAGCATAAGCTCTCTTTGAGGCTTCTTCCAAAATCCCTCCTCTGCCAAAAATCAAAACCAAAATAGAATAGGCAAAACCTCAAATCTCTAGCAATGTAAATGCCTTGATAGGCCTAGCTTATGTACAACTATGATGGATCAATAAAGAGTTAATTACTTGGAGCTCGATTTTAGTTTTCTTTGTCTGTTGTTCTTCTGCCTTTTTCTTCTTCTTTTGTTGGTTATTTTATTTTAAATGACTGGAGTAAAAAAAATATACATATTAAAAATAAGCTTCATCTCTTTTCTGTTATTTTCCTTAAAACAAAATTAGATTTGTATTTTGGTTTTATAAATAAAATGGAAATGGATAAATGATAGGATTTCGATGCTTTACTGCATCTCCTAAATATTTTTGATATTTTCATTTTATTTTGTAAAACTAGAATATAAATAAACATAAACTGTCTTCTTTTCCCCTTTTTCTTCTTTTCTTATTCTTTCTTTTCTTTCCCTTTGATTTTCTTTTCTTTTGTTCTTCACTGTTTCCTTTTAAACTCTCTGGATTAGTAAAAAGGTGAAGGCTACATGTTGTTAAGCTTGTCTTATGATAAGTGAAAACATGCTTTAGCCTAGTGATCAAATAAAAAAAAATAATAATAAAACTTTACTTCCCCTTTCTTTGTTTTCTTCTTTTCGCACCCTTTTAGATCTTTTAATAAAGTGATATATTAGTGAAGATATGTGTAGTTGAGCCGGCTGGCATCCTTGCATATCCAATCTCTTATTCATTTTAATTAAAAGATCTTATTTAAAGGGATAAAGTGACAAATAAAAAAATTAATGCACAAAGGATTATGAAGTTGAGGCCGGCTGGCATCCTTCATATTTCTTCAACCAAAAGGACCTCTTTGCAAAAAGGAATAGAAAGGGAATTCAAGGTGCAATGTTATGAAGCTAAAATTTTGCTAAATAACAACACTTTGAAGGACCTATTTGCAAAAAGTGAGAGATAGAGGGCTGAGATATATATAGGCAGCAACTATAATTGCATTGTGCCATTTATACTCTTAGTCCAATGACATCTTGATGATATGTCCTCTCAAAACATAAAAAAATATATAGCAAATATGATTTTCAAAAAGGGGAGGGACCTCCCTGCATAAAACCAGATTTTGATGACAGTTTCTTATTATTTAAAAATGAAATAATGATCTTTGGAGCTTTTTGATTTCTTCTTTTCTGTTACCGATGCAAAAACAGTGGCTTTCATGCTTATAAAATCTGTTCTGACCTCAACCAGCCCCTCTACCATGCTTTAATACCCCTGTACCAGTTCTTGGTACACAACCAAACAAAGGACCAGTGATGAAATGCATAGTAAAGGCTACTGGTACATGAGTACCTTTCAAAATGCTAAAACTGACCCCTGTCTGCAAATTGGACAGCACAAGTCACCCAAAAATTCAAAGTGAAAAATAAATTACACAGTCAAATAAAGGACTTCAAAATACATAAAATGGACACAAGTTTCACATTATTTGGATTTTATATCGATTTTATATGAATTTTCAAAGTCCAGCTTCCAAAACAAGAAAATCCAGCATAAAAAATACAGAACTTCCTGTATTAACCCTCTGCAGAAATAAATACCTTAAAAATTGAAATAAGGTATCAAAAATCATAAAATTTATCCTGAGACTAATATAAATACTCTTCCATGAATTGATAAAAAGAAATCATATAATTCTTTATGAAAATAAAAAGTTCCAAATTGATTAGACATATGAACTTCATGAATTTTCCTATTACACTCGAACTCAAAAATCCAAATTCATGTTTAAAATAAATCCTGAAACTGTCACTATGCTTCAAAATCTCAAATCTAAGAATGATCATGTTTTGGAAGGTTCAGAGGCTGAACTGGTACCGAATCGGTACCGCGCCGAGAAGCTTGGACTTGAAACACCTCCAAATCTTCAGAAACGATAAAATTGAAGTTAAATGAAGTCCCCACATGTTACAACGATACTTAATGATCAATTAATTGAAGAAAACACAACTGAATTCGAAAGAAACAAGATGTAGATCAAAACTGGGGTTCCCGACGGAGCTCTATGACTAATCGCCTTTTTCCTATGATTGGGGATAGCCGAGATGGGCGCATTCAAGTCTTGACATCAAGACGATGCCAGTTATGACCTCCTCTGGCCTGGCCGTGACCGGAAATGTCACCGGAGAAGACGGCGGAGTAAAACTCCCGTTCGGGTATCAAACCCGATCCATGTCACACTTGCGCAAACCTCAAAATAATGTGAACCCTTTGATCTCGGCGCCAAGATGAAAGTTTAAATAAAAAAAACCCCAATCTTAAAGCAGGAAACGATCCAGCGGCCTCGATTTAAATCCAATAATTGACGGCCTGTTGTTGCATGGGACCCATATGTCATAATAAATGAAAGTCCTATGATCGAATCTCAAAGCTCAATGCCAATCCTAATGTCCAAAGCCCAAGTTTCAAAATCATGTTAGATTTTTAGCGCATATCTCAAAGCCCATGAGCCCAAATCTCAAAGTCTGACATCCTGATCCAATGCCCAGTATAAATCCCAAAGCCCAAAATCCAAATCTCAAAGCCCAAATAATAAATAAAAACATTTAAATTAATGCCCTTTTATGATAAGGTCCCTCTGACTTTTGATGTTTGGAGTGCAATCCTTGCAAACTTACAACCAGGTCCCTACCAACCTAAAACCCTTTCAAACAAGCCTTTAAAGGCTCAATTTTCACATAAAACCCTATCTAAAACTCAAATCATGAATTCATACCCTCCCAGCTTCATGAATAAGCCCATAAGAAAACATAAATATTTACAAATAGGCCCCTCTCAGCCCTTTTCAAGTATAACTTTTTCACCTTAAGTCCCAATCGACTCAAATCACCTCCAAATGAACCCAAATTGAATTCTTCATCTTTTAAAATCAAAATTGAACATGTCCAAATATCGGCCAAACTCTGAAATGACCAAGATACCCTTTCTTCAAAATTAAATGATTTCATTTCTTAATAACCTGTAAATAATTCATAAAAATGTAAATAAATATATCATAAATCAAATGTAAGCAAATGACATACATACACCTTTTCAAATACCCAAATCTTTATTCTAAAATATAATAAACATTCTTTTAATATGAAAATCATACACACACACATGTTCAAACATATAGAAAACCAAATCAAAACCAAAGTCAATACATGAGTCCCCTGTTTAGCCCCCTTTATTCAATTCACAACAAATAGGCACAAATCCCGGAATGGATGAGGTATTCAGCATGGCTTGGAAGGGTCATCTGATGTAATTAACAACGGGGGCTTACGCCCGCTGGGAGTTGAACGTCCCCACAATCAATAAACTCCCTCGATAGACTGATTATGAACAGTAGGTCGATCGAGGGTGAACTGCAGGAATAAAAAATTGTAGAAAGAAATAAATGTTCCAAGTTCGATGTTCTCTTTCATGTCTTGAAAACAGAGAGCATTGAACCCTGAGACATTTTAACACTTGCACACACCTTCCACCCGTTGTGCAACTTTCTGCGTCCTACAGGTTTTGGCACGCCCGGTGGGACATTCTCCTCCTCACAGGTTCGGGATCCGATACGAAGATAAATGAAACATACTCAAGTAGCCAATGACTTCAAAACACTTAAACAGCAAGTCATTGGACCATTTGAGTTATGTCATTTCCCTTTATATTCGATATCGACGCCTATGTATTGAATAATCGGGCTAACACTCATGTATAAGTTTACATATGAAAATTGACTAATGAAATTTTGAGTTTTGCTTGTTTGCAAGAATGGCTTACACCGCAATCAATACACGCTCTTTTGCTCAAGTTGCCAGCCTCCCAGCTGGCGAAGAAGTTGTTTATTTTGGGACTTTTGCAGTCCCCATTGATGAAGTCAGGGCATTCAAAGCCCCTGTCCCTGCTCCAATGAATGAACAGCTATCCCTCGGGTCCATCACCGAGGAAGAAGTTGAAGACGATGATAAAGTATGCTATTTTCTCACTCATAAGGGAATGGACGGCAAGACGTTCATTCCACTCTCCAAACTAGACGCGTAAGAAGACGCGCGTCTAAGAAAATAAACAAAATCAACCAAACTCCCGTGACCCCTCTGTCGGTCACCAAGAAAAGAAATCTCCAAGCTTACCAGGATGAGCTGGTAGCTCAACCAGCCCTTCCCGTCCGCAACTCATTCTCCCCACTCAGGATAGTGAGGAGGAATTCTTCTACTGCACACATACGTGCAGCGGGAGAAGTCTCTCAAACTGTCTCGTTCATCCATGAACCGAAAAGGATGAACACCAACCGCAAAATGGTTGATGACACTGCTATGGCCATTCATAGGGCCCACAAACAGCTTCGCATGTTAAAGCAGCGTATGAATCGATACTACGTACATCCTGCGCAAGAAACCTCTACACCCTCTTCCGTCAAATCAAGATTGACGTTTTCAGCCCAAACGCTGGGGGCATCCAATGATGCCCAACCCTCAATCAAGTCGAGGCTGACGTTTCCAGTCTCCAAACCTAAGGTACATGACAGTGCCTTCCTCTCAAAACCAAAACCAATGTTCTCAGCCCCAAGGCTGGGGGCACCTCATGGTGTCTCGTTAAAACCAAAACTCCACCGGGAGATGCGCGAACACCTCTCAAAGCTTAAGCAACGAGGGATCAAATCAAACCCCTCAAATTCTGAGAAGACCAGCCAGTGTACATGATAGGCTGGGGGCACGAATATATCCCCACCCCTCCAACACTGGAAGTTTAACAATAGTGGCGCTAAATGCCACTCACAAAAAGCGGAGGGTCACTAAAACACACCAAAACAAGAAGAAGAAGCGACGGTCTTCATGATAACCACTAATGAAGACCTCGAAGAGGAAGATGACCATCCTGTCGAGCCCTCCAACCCCACCGTATGCATGGTGAAAAAGGGGAAGGACCCCATCGTCGAAAATCCGAGTGACGATGAGGAGGAGTCTGATGCAGCATGCCTTCCTCCCATAAATGCCAAACCCAAAACTGTGAGTGGCTCAGATGTGGGTCATATGGATGGAAGTCAAATGCAAGCTGAGATACAAATGTGCTGGTGAAAGTCAAACCGGCGCATAAACGCAAGAACAAATGTTATCCGCCTTCAACCAAATGCAAGCCGAGATACAAAATCTTAGGGCTGAAGTACATCAAGGCCACGAAAGGGAACAAAGGTTGGTAGCTGAGATCCGAGGGAAAGGCCTCGCTGGATCTGAATTCGAAAGAGGAGAAACATCAAATCGGTCTAGCCCCATAAATGGGCCTGAAAGACTAGAAAGACCAAACCCTCAAGAAAGACGTAGAGTACATTGGGAAGATGAAAGGCGAGAAGCCTCCCTAACTGTTCACACAAAAGTGTATCACAAAGTTTCACTACAGCAAGCTGTAGTTTTTAACCTTGATTTAACTTCCGACTAAGACTGCAAGTGCACAATCCTGTCGTATAGTCTAGTCAGGTATCGATCCACAGGACGGTTCAAAATCAAGTCTGGAACTCTACTTAAATTAATTAGGTACTAGAAGTTGGAAAATGTTGGTTTGGTTGTTTAATTTCCTAAATTCAATCAATGACAGAAATAATTGAAATAACAGAAAATAAAGTTGGTTTTTATCAAATAGAGAAAAGCGTTTCCAGGGTTTTCGATTTCATTGTCAACCTTGCCTCTCGGTACCCACACGACCCGCGTACTTTCATACGCGGTCCGCGTGGACCTCGAGTAATTGTAGCAGTTGTCTGTTTTTGCGTTGTTCTTTAGTGTAAGGATTCATTGACCGAACCTAATGTTCACGGGCCGTACAGACGAGACACGGTCCGTGCACTCTGATCCAGACAGAGACATGAGCCCAAACGGAGAGGAAAGAGAAGAGGAGCCGCATGGCGACCGCGACTCTGATGATGACATGGCCGACTTTATCCCGAGAACTCTGAAGGAATTCAATGTACCAAGGGCAGGAGATGTGAGGGGAGCGATCAGACTCCTGAGAATAGTGGGGCAACAACCGAACTTCAATCCGGGAGTTGTTAATATTGTTCAACATAACACCTTTCATGGCTTGGATCACGAGGATCCACATGCCAATCTCCAAACTTTTCTTGAATGTTGCACCACCATTAAGACTAATGGGGCAACATCTGATTATATTAGACTTGCACTGTTTCCTTTCACACTTAGGGACAAGGCAAAGAAATGGTTAGGGTCACTACCTAGGGATTCCATAAACACTTGGAGGGAACTGTCCAACATGTTTTTGACCAGATTTTTCCCCCACAAAAGAACTGCTAAGGTAAGAACCCAACTAACCAGCTTTAGGCAAAGGTCTGATGAACCCCTAAACGAGGCTTGGGAAAGGTTTAGGGAGTTACAGTATTCTTGTCCACACTATGGTATACCTGACTGGTTATTGATTCAGACTTTTTATGATGGTTTGACAGAGAGTACTCGCATATCTGTTGATGCTGTTGCAGGTGGAGCCTTGATGGAGAAAGAACCCCAATAAGCAATGAACTTTATCGACAGCATGGCTCAAAACCAGCAGTGGTCCGGCCGGGACAATTCTAGACCTAGAGGAGGCGGCCGATTCGAAGTCGATCAGATTACAGCTCTTACTGCCAAGCTGGATGCTATGCAGAAAGCTTTCGACAAGATGAGTGTCAAATCTGTTGGAAACCATCAGTTACAGCCGGAGTCTTGTGCCATGTGTGGGGGGCATTCCTATGAGCACTGTCCGCTGGCGCAAAGGGATGATGAGAAGACCGAGCAAGTCAACTCTCTCAACAGTGAGCCATCATATTTCCCGAAACCTCCATTCAACCGAACCTACTCCAAAGACCCGGTTGAGCAACAAAACTGGAAGTGGAAACAGAACAACCCAGCACCATACAACAATGCTTCCAACCCCTCTTACAACAACAATTTCAACAACTCTTCGAGCAGCAACAACAACCACAACTTCTACAACAATGCCAATTTCAACAACTCGAACAACCGCCCACCTCATTCCGTTCCACCCAAGCCGTATGTTGCTCCCGTTGTGAGTGACTTCATGCATGAGCAAGGGAAGATGAACCAAATAATGTTCGAGCAAATGCAAGCAATGAATGCCGGTTTAGCTGCTATCAACAACAAAATGCTGGAAACACAGATGGGGCAAGGCTCCTCAAGCCAACCACAACCTGGTAAGCTTCCCAGCCAACCAGAGGTAAACCCGAGAGGAGAGGCTAAGGCAATCACCCTACGAAGTGGGACAAATTACGAAGGCCCAGCCATGCCTACTGAAATTATGTTGAATTACACTATATTAAGTTAAGTACATTAAATAACATTACATTACGCTAAAATACTGTAAATTACGCTAAATTACATATAAATAGGGACGATATCTTCACTGAAAAGGCGAAAAATACTGAAAATTTGATCTTTTTTTTGTTTTAATTATTTGGTAGATTATCTCTTTCGATATATAATTAGCATATTTATACTAAAATACGCTAAATTACTTGAAATTATGTTGAAATAAACCATATTAATTTAAATTACACTAAAATTAAATTACATTACGCTAAAATACGCTAAATTACGCTAAATTACACTAAATTACATATGAATAGCGACGATATCTTCACTGAAAAGGCGAAAAACACTGAAAATTTGAATTATTTTGTTTAAATTATTTGATAGATTACTTCTTTTGATATATAATTAGCATATTTATACTAAAATACGCTAAATTACTTGAAATTATGTTGAATTACAATATATTAAGACAAATCACACTAAATTACATTACATTACGTGAAAATACGGCCAATTACACTAAATTATGGTAAATTACATATGAATAGGGACGATATCTTCACTGAAAAAGCGAAAAACACTGAAAATTTGAATTTTTTTGTTTAAATTATTTGATAAATTACTTCTTTTGATGTATAATTAGCAAATTATACTAAAATACACTAAATTACACTAAATTAGTTGAATAACTATATTAAGATAAACTACACTAAAATCCATTACATTACACAAAAAATGGTAAATTACGCTAAATTACATATAAATAGGGCCGCTACCTTCACTAGAAAGGCGAAAACACTAAATTTTTAATTTTAGTTTAAATATTTGATAATTACTTCTTTGATATACAATTAGCATATTTATACTACAATACGCTAAATTACATGAAATACATATGAATAGGGACGATATCTTCACTGAAAAGGCAAAAAACACTGAAAATTTCCAATTTTTTGTTAA
>JAJGRW010000021.1:0-32933 GCA_025461045.1 Carex parvula | reverse complement strand
TTTCTCTTGAAGTGCGGATTGTAGCCCTTCAAGGCCACCAAAACTAGGACAAGCCTCCTTAAAAGTGGACTCCCAAATCATTCTCAAAATAGCATCAACACTAAACTTTTGAGAAACATGAACCCACATGACACGGTCGAAGTACTTAACTTCTTTCTCATGATCACAAACATATTGTGCCAAGGTTGTCTTTCCCAACCCACCCATGCCCCATATTCCAATAACAGAGTAACACTTAGCATTACTAGACGATTCCGGGATATCCTCCCGCAACAATTTTACAATGTAATCCCTATCCTTTTCACGACCAATAACCGTGGAACCTGGCGCAGAAATGGTTTTCCTATACTGTTCATTAGAGCTCTGAGTTAAAGTATTTCCACTACTGCTCGGTAGGTTCAGCAGGGCAACAAAATCCATTCCTTCATTAACAATTTTTTCCAAATTCTCAAGGCTTCTAATGAGATATTTCTTCTCAGATGAAAATTTGGGGAGCTTGCCTATTAATTTCTTAAAATTACATTTAGAAGTAGAAGGGAAGAGGGAATTGACCTCCTTTTCACGACGCTGGTGCTCGACTAAGCCGAGCACATCCTCAACCTCATAGAAAGCAGACTTGAGCTTCCGACTCCAATTCTCAAGAAAAGGCCGGTGGGGGCTCTGTTGTGCAGCATCTGTGAGGATGAGCAGCTGTGGGAGGAGCGTGGTCTGGAGCTTTTCCAATTTTACAAGGAGCGTTTGCTTTTGAGACTGGAACTGTGGATCTATGCCGAGTGCATCAAAGCATTTGTTCAAGAAACGGGTTAGTACAGGAGAGATCAGCCAACCAGCAGCCGAGAACCCCCAGCCAATTGCAGCGGTGGTTAATGGATCCACCATGGATTGTTCTCATGCAAGCTTGGTATTAAACACAGAGAGAGAGAGAGAGAGAGAGAGAGAGAGAGAGAGAGAGAGAGAGGTGTAGTTACTAGTTAGGTGGTGGTGGTTTTAGTGGATGGAACTTTTTTATTGCACACTTATGTTAACAATTGCTCATAACAACATTCGTATTCCTAGAGAAAGCAAGGGGCCATTCCACGTAATTAGAATTTGTAAGTATGTCTTGTTACTTGGAATTTGTAAGGGGTCATTGGATTACAAGTTTTGAAAGAGGTGGTACGGTATATATTGATCTGTATATATATACCAAATCTAAGCCAGTAGTGAATATATATATCAATATATCATGACCAGTGTAGTACCAAACTCGGGTACTACTACCTAGCTAAGTTTGCAGGGGATGGAACTTTTTTATTTCAAAATTATATTAACAAAAGCTCATAATGACGGATTCTGAGTGAATAATTAATAGTACCATATATATTACACTAGCATGTGTATTTCATAATTAATTAAACATATACCAAGCGAATTTTACAATTCAAAATCGTACAACAGGATTGACGAAATTTCAAATCGGCGAAAAATCAAACCAAATAATGTATGGCTTGAGATAACACTTGCAGGAATCTTATATAATTATCCAACCAGTTGCCAAGGTTGACGAAAATACTTGTGGTTGTTGTTGGATCGATGTTCTTCAAATATCTTCCCATCAGATTATAACTTCCTTTGAAGACTTCAGACTTAGATATTAAAGCGAGCATTAAATTTTATAGGTTTTTATATTTGTAATGGTTAATTGTATAGTTTGTTATATTATGTGCTTATTAACTTATATTTTCATAATTACGACTATACATGTTTATACTTTTTTGTTATGTTTCATATAATTTTTAATATAAATGAACAATCATACATTCTCTCTGTTGATTACGTTGATTTACTATTATAGCAAATATTGTACATGGATAACTATTATAAATTTTGTAATTAATTAATATATTAATTAATTAAGAAGATAAAATACCCAACGTATGTAACATAACATAATATAATAATTAAAATAATACAACACTAATTTTAAAATAATTAACATAATAATAATGAATTAAATAGTTAAAGAACATATACATATATACAATTTCATCACAGATAGATACAATTTTCAAATTTAAACACAAAACCTAGTCCTTTATTTTTTTTTAATGAGGTTTGGCTGGCATGTACATTGTAAATAATTATTGCTTAATCAGGGGTTTATAGATTGTGTGTTTATTGACAATCCAACTTATCAATGTCTTGAAAATAAAAGGAAGACAAATAGCACCGTGTTGTATCCCAAAAATGCAATAAATAAAGGCTGGTGTTTACCTTACGAAAGGAAATTAAATGTGCCTTTAATCAACGCAACGGGCCTTTAGATTTGGAGAAGATACATAATAGTTTGCTCAATATTTCCTTTTTCTTTTTTGAGAAGGAGAACGGCTTTTTTTAAATAGATAAAAATGAGATAAAGTCATCTGATTTTGAAAATTCACAAGTGATCTTCTATTTGAAATTCTAATATGCTAATTTTTACACGAAATATATTATCTTAGTTACTAGATTGAAATTTATTTTTAACACAAAACATATTTATTACTAATTTAAAAAAAATACAAAATAAGCATTTAGAAATGATGACACCATCGTAATGATAATATATCTTTCTTATGAGACCATTCAAGTAATATGATACTTAGGTAGTTGGCTCATGTATTTTGCAATTTGCATGCACCGTTGGAGAACTATATATATATATATATATCTAGGACAAAAGTCACTGCGTTTTCCAATAATAATTAAAATATGTATTCAATTAACTACAAAGTATATATGCTTGTGTGTGTTAAGGAAAAATTTAGCAATTATATTGAGGTATTGGAAAAAAACAAATAAATATAGAACAATTAGAAGGGTTGTAACTACAAATTTGATAACCATTGGATGTAATTTGTAAATTATGTTTGAAGCTAACATTCTTTGTGTGACGTGCAAACAAACTCATTTTCTAGAATGAGAGTTACAGAGGAGACAGAGTATCTTTTTAGAAGTGAAAAAAGGCACACCGATATGTGATTTTTCGAATTGATGCCAAGAAAAATGAGTTAATTGTAGAAAAGCAAGGAGCCCATGTGTCATAGCTGCATTACCTACTGACGAAGATTTGCTGTTTATGACTATGATTTTATTATCTTTTTTTTTTTTGAAGGATAGCTGGCCAGAAGCCGGCCATCAATATATTGATAAAAAAAGTTATTTACATCTCCTAAATGGAGTTTTGATCTCAATTACACACAATTCAACTATTGAATAGCGCACTAATTAGCACCACAAATGCCCGATCCCGGTCCTCAGTGCCCATTCTACCCCTGATTTTTCGCCTACTAACAATGGACTGCCCAAAGGGAAATTTCTTCTGTTGCTTCATTTATTAATCTATGCGCTTGCTTCCTGTCTTGAGAGAAAATCCGCCGATTTCTCTCCTTCCATAAAGTCCAGAGCCCCCCTGCCCAGGCTCCGTCCCATTTGCGCCTATGTTCCCCGGTCAGTGAGGTTCTATGGTTCCACCATACTTGATGAGCAATGGCGGTATGTGTAGGGGGACTTGGGTTAAGTGTCGCAAAGAGACCCGCCCAGAATCCCCTTGCAAAGTTGCAATCCCAGAACAAGTGGTCTCGTGTTTCATACTCAGCTGTTGTACACATAACACATTCCCAACTCACCGAACACCCCCTTTTTAATGAGGACCTCCCTGGTTAGCAAGCTATCATTAACAAAAAGCCAAACAAAAAATCTCACCTTTGTTGGTATTTTTAGTTTCTAGATCACCTTATAGTATTCGCACCGTACTCCTCTTCGGTGTAGCACCTTGTAGGCTGATGCCGTGGTAAATCCCTTTCCGTCCATTTCCAGGTTAAACTGTTTGAGATTTGATCCCGCGTGACGGAGCAGTTGAAGAAAGGTGAAAACTCCGCCAGGGACTTGAGGAAGTATAATCCCTGAGTACCCAGATCTGCGTGGTGTGATAGTCCATACAATTGTAGTAGTGTTTTTGCCCACAAACCATTTACTTCGTTGTGCAATTTCCATAACCACTTGACCATTAGTGCGGAGTTTTGGTCGGCGATGTCTATTATTCCTAACCCCCCCCTTCTTGCTTGAGGGCACACATTTTTCCCCAGTTAATAAGACAATTAATTGGTTTGCACTGGTCATTGCCTCTCCAGAGGAACCTCCTTCTCTGTTGGTCTATGTGTTTGATCACCCATTTAGGTAGACGAAATGCTTGCGCATAGTGCAGTGGGAGCGCCGATAACACCGATTTGACCAATACGAGTCGTCCACCGTATGATAGGAGATTGGACTTCCAACTCGCAATTCTGTTGTGGATTGCTAATATGATTGGCTGTAATTGGTCCTTGTTCGATTTACGTATAGTCAAGGGTAGCCCGAGGTACTTCATTGGTAGCTGAGTCGGTGGACTTGAGAGAATTCGCTGAATAATAGGGATGGCTTGGGTTGGCACTGTTATTGGGAGAAAGCTGCTCTTAGCTCTATTGATTTTCAACCCTGACAGCAATTTGTATGTTTCCAATAGCAGTGTGAGTACCTTAAGGGTTGAGGGGTGAGCTTCAGTGATAATGAGAGTGTCGTCGGCATATTGTATGACTGTGGTAGAGATATGGATCGGTGTATGCATCTCTCGGCCCGCGTTGGATATGAACCACTTAAGGGAGTCTGCTACCACAATGAATAGCAAAGGAGAGCGTGGATCTCCTTGTCGCAGACCCCTTTTGTGTTTGAAGAATCTCGTGAGAACTCCATTGATTTTTATTGCCGAGTGCGAGGATTATAGTATATTTAATACCGTTGAGAGCCACTTGGGCGGGAATCCTCTTTCAATGAGTAGATTGGTTAGAAAGCACCAGTCCACCATATCAAAGGCTTTTTCAAAATCCACTTTGTAAAGCACTGTCGGGGTCTTGTGATCGTGTGAGGCATAGAGCAGTTCCCTAGCGGCCAGGAAGGATTCTATCAAGGACCTACCTTTGACGAAGGCCGTCTGGGTGTTGGATACTATGCTTTGCAGTTGGGGCTGTAATCTGTTGGCAAGTATCTTTGTGATTAGCCGGATGACCGTGTTAATAACACTAATTGGCCGATACTCTGTGACCCTGTTCGCACCTGTCCTTTTAGGGACCAGTGTAATTGCTGCTCTATTCAGGCCAGCGATGTTGGCTCTTCCATTATGAAGCTCTGTGACCAGCTTAAAGAGATCGTCACTAATGACGTCCCAGAACCTCTGATAGAATTCAATCGGGAGACCATCCGGTCCGCTAGCCTTGTGCTTCGGCATCTGATTAAGCGCCATCAGGATCTCTTGTCTGGTGATATCTTCGTCGAGGTGCTGAAGTTGCTGGTCAAGTTTGGGGCCCACCAATCCCGTGAGGTCAAAGGTCGGTCTGTCTGCGCGTGCCTGGCCAAGTACCTGTGTTGGTGCGATAGGATGAAGCTCTGTAAGTGCTGTTGTTGTATTTCAGTGCCATCTTCTGCAGTGAGGGATACTATGGCATTTTGGTTTTTCCTACCATTGGCCACTGCATGAAAGTAGCCAGTATTCTTATCTCCCAGGTTGAGCCATCTACACCTAGACCGTTGCTTCTACTTTATTTCTTTTTCACTAGCCAATCTGAAGATATGCTCCCTGAGCGATATCCTCAATTGCATTTCAATCCTATTGAGGCGCCTTTGCTCTTCAGCCCTGTCCAGTTGCCTGAGACTATGATTTTATTATCTACTTACGATTGTTAATTTGTTGTTTATGACTATGATTTTGTAATTGAGTATAATTGTCAAAAGAGTATCTTCTTATTTAAACATATATTTGTATTTATTTTGTATGAACTTTCATGGATTAATTGTGCTTTTTTTATTATAGATTTTTACATATTTTTTAAAATATATTTATTTATGTACAAAATATTATTTAATGATATTATTTTATAAAAAATCAGTTTATTTTGAAATTACCGTTAAAATATTATTTGACATAATGTAAGAATAATGTTGAAATATTATTTTTTTAACATGAAATGAGGATTATACTCCATAAATCATCTCTGATCACTACTACAGAATTGCAGACTGCTCGGGTAAAAACTGAATCTGCTAACGGATTCCTTACCGCTAGAGATCAACACAATATATAGAAGATCATCAATTTCAATTAAGACCAACATGAAATATTATATTATATTTGTATTTCTCTGTCAAATTATTGCATAGTTAATTGTATTGTTCTCTTCGTTTAAAAAAAATATTGATTTGTACATAACATTAATTATGAATGTAGATAATTCTTACAAAACATATTTTAAGTTAAAATTAATGGTTCTTATAATAATTTTTTTCCGAAGAGTTTCAATTATATATATGCAGTTGCGTCACAAAGTAAATCTGACAAACCTATACTGGATCAATCACGAAAGCTGTAATTAATATTTTTGAATCAAATAATTCTGGACATCAGTGACTTGTTTGGTAAAATACATAGCCTCAATTATCATCTTAGCGCAAGAAAAAGACATGTGAAATGCCGAATAAGCTATATATTTATACTTATTGTATGAAAATCAATATTGCTTACAGATTATTTATGATCGAAATATACACTTTTTGTGAAAGCTAGCTAAATATACATTTTATGTGAGAGCTAGCTATATATATTCATTTCATTTCTATCAAATGTATACCATGAATATGCTATGGTCCCTAGTTCTTTATTGTATTGAATTTTTTTGTAAAATAAAATTCGCATTTCGTGTCTTGTATGTGCAACTAATTATTATAGGAGACATTAATTGGAATAAAACAATTCAGAGTTAAGACACAAAATAATACAATTATGGGTTAAAAACACACAAATTAAGGTATGGAATCATATATATATGAACAAGCTATTTGATTCACTTAATTAAGGTACGTACATTTAATGTCTCAATTGGAAATTAAGCTTTTTAACTCTATAAGAATGACTAAAAAGAATCAATTTATGATCATCTAATCTAATTCCTGTTGAATGACGTAAAGTATCTAATTTAGTTGTAGTATCTTGTTGAGTACTATCTTCAAAACAGTATCTAATTGAGTAGTACGTACGTAGTATCTTGTATTATACAATGGAAATTTTTGTAATTTTTTATTTAATTTGGGATATTAATAAAAAATTCGGCCCTAAACTTTATTATAGTAGATTTTTATCGTACCTGACATAGGTGTCAAATAGTCTTCGGAAGCCACTACAAATTAATTTTCATTGAAAACGATCGAGTAGTGTAAATCCTAATTTTTTTTTTTTTTTACACGATATTCTGTTTCAGCCACACAAAATCCTCATAAATGACAATCGCAAGGTAACTTAATTGACCTAATCGATTTCTACTTACCAGTATTAACTCTTTCTCTCATTGATTAAGTGGACCAATATCGATTTAACATCGATCAATAAACAGTTAATCATTTGTTCATTCTAATCTACAGTATAGTAAGCCATCCTTTAGAGATTTGTACCTCACGAAGAGCCTCCTTCAGAGATTTCACTTGTTCAAGTGTGATTAGTTGCGATAGCTCATTATAGAAAAGTTAAAATTAAAATTAATTAAATTTGTACTGAAACTGAAGAACCTACTACAAATTAATCAAATAAAGATAAAAATGACCATAGAAATCACTTACCATTATAGAAAATTCACTGTTAGTGAGTATTCTGAAACTTCTCCAAATATGAAAAATTGAGCATTTCACTGTTAGCTCTCTGACGACATAAAAGAATGCGATTTTGACTATTCAAGAAATTCAGGTTTTGGTACTGATACGCCCTATCTCGGGAGATGAGGACGTATGAAAAGTTGGGCTGGGTTGGATTCGTCCTGCCAAAGGATGGCAGGCCGAGGTAGGAATTGAGTTAGGAACTCGGGGAGAATTGTGAGAGATTCGGACTCTAACCTGTGTGATCTCTCTCTTAATAAGAATTGCGTTCCCTGTCTAATGGAAATCTCTGCCTTATATAGTCCAGCCATAACTGCCATCTCGGGCGTTTATGGAGAACGTGGGCAGTTATGACAGCCGTTACTGGAACGTGGGCATTAAGCTAGCCGTTTCTGCGACTATCCCGTATGTCGGTTGGCATGAGTCCATTTCGGGCTACATTATTTGAGGCTGTTTATTGGGCCCGGCTTAGTGAAACGTTGGGCTTCTCGTATGACTTAGGGCTGGCCTCTTAGAGAGGTCCGAATTCCGGTCTTTTATGGCCCAGTTTAAAACAAATAAGAGGGCCTGTGGAACATGGCCCTATTATTAGCCTCCGAAGTCAGAATGCATCAGCGAGATGCTTTCGACTTGAGGGTGAATAACTCGTAGAACATATTTCATTATTGTTAGCGATGTAATAGTAATTTCATGTATGGGAGATGTCGGGTACCAATCTCGGGTATGTATCCCGAACTAATTGTGTTATTGCGCTAAATGGGCTTAGATGACTAAGTTTGTCTTAAACAAGCAGCGCTTAGTGTCGCGTTGCGTTTTTTTTTTGGAAGGGAGATGGCTTCCGAGTTAGTTAAAAACAAGAAGTAAGTAAAAGAAGTTAACGCAGAAATAGTAAATAATCATTGATATCTCGAAATCATACAAAGCCTAAATATAAGATAATATCGAAATCATACATAACCTATTAAAACCAAACATGATATGTTTTTTTATGCAGTGCCTGGAAGTATGTTTCCACTTCTGTCATGTCGTGCCTTCCAAGCACTGCGGTACCATGTTCAGCAAAAGAGTATACTATAATTTAACTTATATTTGATGGTGAAAGTACAAGAGTGATATATATTTCTTTTCTCATGAAATTATGTTGAATTACACTATATTAAATTAAGTTACACTAAATTACATTACTTTACGCTAAAATACGCTAAATTACGCTAAATTATGCTAAATTACATTTCAATAGGGACGATGTCTTCACTAAAAAGGCGAAAAAACACTAACAATTTGAAATTTTTGCTTAAATTATTTGATAGATTACTTCTTTTGATATACAATTAGCATATTTATACTGAAATACGCTAAATTACTTGAAATTATATTGAATTACACTATATTAAGTTCAATTACACTAAATTACATTACATTACGCTAAAATACGGTAAATTACGCTAAATTACATATGAATAGGGACGATATCTTCACTAAAAAGGCGAAAAACACAGAAAATTTGAATTTTTTTGTTTAAATTATTTAAGAGATTACTTCTTTTGATATATAATTTGCATATTTATACTAAAATACGCTAAATTACTTGAAATTATGTTGAATTACACTATATTAAGTTAAATTACACTAAATAACATTACATTACGCTAAAATATTCGGTAAATTAAGCTAAATTAATCTAAATTACATATGAATATGGACGATATCTTCACTGAAAAGGTGTAAAAAACTGAACATTTGAAAAATTTTGTTTAAATTATTTGATAGATTACTTCTTTTGATATACAATTAGCATATTTATACTAAAATACGCCCAATTACTTGAAATTATGTTGAATTACACTATATTACAGTAAATTACCCTATATTACGCTAAATTACATATGAATAGGGACGGTATCTACACTGAAAAGGCGAAAAACGCTGTAAATTTGAATTTTTTTAAAATTATTTGATAGACTACTTCTTTTGATATATAATTAGCATATTTATACTAAAATAAGCTAAATTACTTGAAATTATGTTGAATTACACTATATTCAGTTAAGTTTCACTAAATTACATTACATTACGCAAAAATACTGTAAATTACGCTAAATTACATATGAATAGGGACGATATCTTCACTGAAAAGGCGAAAAACACTGAAAATTTGAATTTTTTTGTTTAAATTATTTGATAAATTACTACTTTTGATATACAATTAGCACATTGTTCGCACAAAAGTGTATCACAAAGTTTCACTACAGCAAGCTGTAGCTTTTAAACCTTGAATTAACTTCCGACTAGACTGCAAGTGCACAATCCTATCGTATAGTTTAGTCAGGTATCGATCCACAGGACGGTTCAAAATCTAATCTGGAACTCTACTTAAATTAATTAGGTACTAGAATTTGGAAAATGTTGATTTGGTTTGTTTTGTTTCCTAAATTCAATGACAGAAATAATTAAAATAACAAAAAATAAAGTTTGGTTTTTATCAGATAGAGAAAAGCGTTTCCAGGGTTTCCGATTTCATCTTCAACTCTGCCTCTCGGTACCACACACGACCCGCGTACTTTCATACGCGACCCGCATGGAACACGCGACCCGCGTACTCTCATACGCGGTCCGCGTGGACCTCGAGTGAATGCAGCAGCTGTCAGTTTCTGCGTTGTTCTTTGGTGTAAGGATTCATTGACCGAACCTAATGTTCCTAAACCTCAACTCTCGTTTGTTGGCTTAATAAACTTGGTATCGGAAATGCAATTTCACCTTCTTAGGTTTTTAATCTAAGTTAATTGTCCGGTTTACTAAAGGTAACCACTACCTCTCGATAAGTGGAAAATTTCACCTCTCAGTTACTATTTGGTCTCGCCTCACGGCTCGTAAACCTACCTCAAATACTAAGTTTGGTCGAAAGAAACATCAGGGCCAAATTACTAGAAAGATGCTATAGACATCTAACAGTAGACAATCAAGAATCATTCAATCAACTTCAACAAAGCAATTAAAATACTACTCAAACAATTAAACACTAACATTCAACACAGATTCAAACAACATGCATACAAAACAAAGTATCAAACTACATCGTAACCCTAGAAACTAAATAATCTACTCAAGCATAGTCAAAAAGTAAATAAAACAAATAAAAGAGATGATAAAGATAGTGCTCATGGCAGAATTCGAAGTGGTGAGAAGATCCGTCGCAAATATCTCGATTTTCGCCTCTCTTCCTCTTCTCCAAGCCAAGCCGTCAAGCACCAACCCTAGGTCTCTCCTCTCAGATCCAGAATGAGCCCTCTGTTGGACAGAGAGGCCCCTTTTATGCCAATTCGCGACCTTCCTTCAATTAGCCTCTGTTTCCAATTCAGCTTCTGTTTCCGGAAAAGTCTGACGCGACCCGCATCGGATCTGACGCAGCCCGTGTGCCTTTGGCTCAGATTGTAGATCTTCTTGCAAGCTTTCCGAAAAGTGATCATACACTCAAAACGGAGTTACGAGTCAAAAGTTATGACTGTTTTAAGTTCGGGTGCTGAAATTTCAGCATCATATTCAGAACTCACAATCTTCCCTGATTTCGCTCGTTTTCTGCAAAGTAAGAATAAAAATGCAGCAGTACCACATTCTATAGATATTCAATGTAATAGACACAATTTGGTGGTTTAAAACACAGATTTTGGTACAGAAATTGGTCGGATTTGTAGGTCAAATAACGAGACATCACACATTTATACTAAAATTCGCTCAATTACTTGAAATTATGTTGAATTACACTATATTAAATTAAATTACACTAAATTACATTCCATTACGCTAAATTACATATGAATAGGGACGATATCTTCACTGAATCTGTGAAAAACACTGAAAATTCCACTTTCTTTGTTTTAATTATTTGATAGATTACTTCTTTTGATTTATAATTAGCATATTTATACTAAAATACGCTAAATTACTTAAAATTATGTTGAATTACACTATATTAAGTTAAGTTACTCTAAATTACATTACATTACGCTAAAATACGGTAAATTACGATAAATTATGCTAAATTACATAAGAATAGGGACGATATCTTCACTGAAAAGGCGAAAAACACTGAAAATTTTAATTTTTTTGCTTAAATTATTTGATAGATTACTTCTTTTGATATACAATTACCATATTTATACTAAAATAAGCTAAATTACTTGAAATTATATTGAATTACACTATATTAAGTTAAATTACTCTAAATTACATTACAATTACGATAAAATACAGTAAATTTCGCTAACTTATGCTAAATTACATATGAATAGATACGATATCTTCACTGAAAAGGCGTAAAAAACTGAAATTTTTGAAATTTCTTGTTTAAATTATTTGGTAGATTACTTCTTTTGATATACAATTAGCGTATTTATACTGAAATACGCTAAATTACTTGAAATAATATTGAATTACACTATATTAAGTTAAATTACACTAAATTACATTACATTACGCTAAAATACGGTAAATTGCGCTAAATTACGCTAAATTACATATGAATAGGGAAATATATTCATTGAAAAAGGTGAAAAACACTGAAAATTTGAATTTTTTCGTTTAAATTATTTGATAGATTACTTCTTTTGATATTTAATTAGCACATTTATACTAAAATACGACAAATTACTTGAAATTATGTTGAACTATACTATATTAAGTTAAATTACACTAAATAACATTACATTACGCTAAAATTCGACAAATTCCGATAAATTACGCTAAATTACATATGAATTGGGACGATATCTTCACTGAAAAGGTGGAAAACACTCAAAATTTGAATTTTTTTGTTTAAATTATTTGATCGATTATCTCTTTTGATATATAATTAGCACTTTATACTAAAATACGACAAATTACTTGAAATTATGTTGAATTACACTATATTAATTTAAATTACACTAAATAACTTTAAATTACGCTAAAATACGGCAAATTACAGTAAATTACATATGAATTGGGACGATATCTTCACTGAAAAGGCGTAAAAAACTGAAAATTTGAAATTTTGCTTTAAATTATTTGATAGGTTATTTCTTTTGATATACAATTTGCATATTTATACTCAAATATGCTAATTTCTTGAAAATTTGAATTTTTTGTTTAAAGTATTTGAGAGATTACTTCTGTTGATATATATTTAGCATATTTATACTAAAATACGGTAAATTACTTGAAATTATGTTGAATTACACTATATTAAGTTAAATTACACTAAATTACGTTACATTACGCTAAAATACGGTAAATTACGCTAAATTACACTAAATTACATAGGAATAGGGACGATATCTTCACTGAAAAGGCGAAAAACACTGAAAATTTGAATTTTTTTTGTTTAAATTATTTGATAGATTACTTCTTTTGATATACAATTAGCACATTTATACTAAAATACGCTAAATTACTTGAAATTATGTTGAATTACACTATATTAAGTTAAATTACACTAAATTACATTACATTACGCTAAAATACGGTAAATTACGCTAAATTACATATGAATAGGGACGATATCTTCACTGAAAAGGCGTAAAAAACTAAAAATTTGAATTTTTTTGTTTAAATTATTTGATAGATTACTTCTTTTGATATACAATTAGCGTATTTATACTGAAATACGCTAAATTACTTGAAATTATGTTGAATTACACTATATTAAGTTAAATTACACTAAATTACATTACATTACGCTAAAATACAGTAAATTATGCTAACTTACGCTAAATTACATATGAATAGGGACGATATCTTGACTGAAAAGATGTACAAAATTGAAATTTTGAAATTATTTGTTTAAATTATTTTATAGATATCTTCTTTTGATATACAATTAGCATATATATACTAAAATACGCTAAATTACTTGAAAATTTTAATTTTTTTCTTTCAATTATTTGATAGATTATTTCTTCTGATATATAATTAGCATATTTATACTAAAATATGGTAAATTACTAGAAATTATGTTGAATTACACTATATTAAGTTAAATTACACTAAATTACGTTACATTATGCTAAAAAATGACAAATTACGCTAAATTACACTAAATTAAAAATGAATAGGAATGATACATTCACTGAAAAGACGAAAAACACTGAGAACTTGAATTTTTTTTTTGAATTATTTGAAAGATTACATCTTTTGATATATAATTAGCATATTTATACTAAAATACACTAAATTACTTGAAATTATGTTGAATCACACTATATTAAGTTAAGTTGCACTAAATTACAATACATTACACTAAGATACTATAAATTACGCAAAATTACGTAAAATTACACAAAAATAGGGACGATATCTTCACTGAAAAGGCGAAAAACACTTAAAATTAGAATTTTTTGGTTTAAATTTTTTGGTAGATTACTTCTTTTGATATACAATTTGCATATTTAAACTTATATACGCTAAATTACTTGAAATTATGTTGAATTGCATTATATTAAGTGAAAATACAACATTAGATTGTGCTAGAATACCGTAAATTTTCCTAGAATAGGAATGATAACTTTCACTGAAAAGGTGAAAAACATTGAAAATTAGAAAAAAAAATTTCAAATTATTTGATGGAATACTTCTTTTGATATCTAAATAGCATATTTAAATTGAAATACGCTAAATTACTTGAAATAATGTTGAATTACACTATATTAAGTTAAATTACACTAAATTACATTACATTACGCTAAAATACGGTAAATTGCGCTAAATTACATATGAATAGGGACGATATCTTCACTGAAAAGGCGAAAAAACACTGAAAATTTGAATTTTTTTGTTTAAATTATTTGATAGATTACTTCTTTTGATATATAATTAGCACATTTATACTAAAATACGACAAATTACTTGAAATTATGTTGAATTATACTATATTAAGTTAAATTACACTAAATAACATTACATTACGCTAAAATTCGACAAATTCTAGTAAATTACGCTAAATTACATATGAATTGGGACGATATCTTCACTGAAAAGGTGAAAAACACTGAAAATTTGAATAGATTACTTCTTTTGATATACAATTTGCATATTTATACTCAAATACGCTAAATTTCTTGAAAATTAGAATTTTTTTGTTACAATTATTTGATAGATTACTTCTTCTGATATATAATTAGCATATTTATACTAAAATACGGTAAATTAATTGAAATTATGTTGAATTGCACTATATTAAGTTAAATTACAACATTCGGTTGCGCTAAAAAACGATAAATTACCCTAAATTACGCTAAATTACATATGAATAGCAAAGGTATCTACACTGAAAAGGCGAAAAACACTGTAAATTTGAATTTTTTAAAATTATTTGATAGATTACTTCTTCTGATATATAATTAGCATATTTATACTAAAATACGCTAAATTACTTGAAATTATGTTGAATTACACTATATTAAGTTAAGTTTCACTAAATTACATTACATTACGCTAAAATACTGTAAATTACGCTAAATTACAAATGAATAGGGACGATATATTCACTGAAAAGGCAAAAAACACTGAAAATTTGAATTTTTTGTTTAAATTATTTGAGAAATTAATACTTTTGATATACAATTAGCACATTTATACAAAAATACGCTCAATTACTTGAAATTATGTTGAATTACACTATATTAAGTTAAATTACACTAAATTACATTACATTACGATAAAATACGGTAAATTACGCTAAATTACTCTAAATTACATATGAATAGCGACGATATCTTCACTGAAAATGTGAAAAACACTGAAAATTTCACTTTCTTTGTTTTAATTATTTGATAGATGATGTCTCATTATCATATCTATAAATCCGACCAATTTCTGTACCAAAATCTGTGTTTCAAACCACCAAATCGTGTCTTTTGCATTAAATATACATGAAATATCTATAGAATGTGGTACTGCTGTGTTTTCGTTCTTACTTTGCAGAAAACAAGCGAAATCAGGGAAATTGTGAAGTTCTGGTACCTTACACGCGGGCCGCGCCACTTCCGACGCGGGTCGCATGAAACCCTGACGCGACCACAGACGCGACCTCCATTCTACACGCGAGGAGCACAGACACGCGGACCGCGTCCACTGCACGCGGGTCGCGTGAGTCTATTCCGGAAAGAAAACAGAAGAGGAAACAGAGGCTCAAAGAAGGAAGGTCGGCCAAATGGGCTATATTACGGGATCCCTTGCCACAGAAGGGTATCTCATTCATTATTGTGCATTCCAGAGAGCAAGAGGCAGGTTCGAGGGCTAAGGTTCGACGGCTAGCTTGGAGGCAAAGTTGAGAGGAGCAAGACGAGAGTTTTGCTACGAATCTTCATCGTTCTTCTAGTTTTTCTATGAACTCTTTTATCTTTATTTGTTTTCTTTGTTCTTTGATTATGAGTGAGTAGTTTTCTTTGTTTCTAGGGTTACGATGTAGTTTGATACTTTGTTTTGTATGCATGTTGTTTGGATTTGTGTTGAACAATAGTGTTTAATTGTTTGAGTATTATCTTAATTGCTTTGTTGAAGTTGATTGAATGATTCATGTTTGTTTACTGTTAGATGCCTATAACATCTTTCTTGTACTTTGGCCTTGATGTTTCTTTCAACCAAACTTAGTATCTGAGGTAGGTTTACGAGCCGTAAGGCGAGACCAAAAAGTAACTGAGAGGTGAACTTTACCATTTATCGAGAGATATTGGTTACCTTTAGTAAACCGGACAATTAACTTAGATTAAACCCCTAAGAAGGTGAAATTGCATTTCCGATACCAAGTTTATTAAGCCAATAAACGAGAGTTGAGGTTTAGAAACATTAGGTTCGGTCAATGAATCCTTACATTAAAGAACAACGCAAAAACAGACAACTGCTGCATTTGCTCGAGGTCCACGCGGGCCGCGTATGAGAGTACGTGGGTCGCGTGTTCATGCGGGTTGCGTGTGAAAGCACGCGGGTCGCATGGGTACTGAGAGGCAAGGTTGATAATGAATCGAAAATCCTGGAAATGCTTTTCTCTATTTGATAAAACCAAAATTTACTTTCTGTCAATTTAATTACTTCTGTTATTGATTGAAATTAGGATTTAAACAAACCAAACCAATATTTTTCCAACTTCTAGTACCTAATTGATTTAAATAGAATTCCATATTTAATTTAAGAACCGTCCTATGGATCGATACCTGACTAAACTATACGACGGGATTGTAGACTTGCAATCTAGTCGAAAGTTGAATAAGGTTAAAAGCTACAGCTTGCTGTAGTAAAACTTTGTGATACACTTTTGTGCGAACAAGTTTTTGGCGCCGTTGCCGGGGACGACATTATTTATCTTTTCTGGATTTTTGTTTATTTTGATTAATGTAGATTTTAATCTGTATCTTTTCTTTTTGTTTTTCTCTCTTTCAGGAACACACTGGCTTTCATACCTTCTCCTACGGGCGATTACCATCTCAGGAGCAGAGGACCGATACCCGACGCGGACCGCACAGAATCACACGCGGGCCGCGTAGCTCTTCTCGAAACTGACCAGAGGTCTGTGCACTCAGCTCCAGCAGGAACTTCATCTCACGCGACCCGCGTCCAACACACGCGATCCGTGCAGACCGATCCAGACAGACAAGGAACTTCCAGCAGAGCCGCAATGAGCAACAACGGAGACAGAGGTCGGGACGATAATCTGACTGATGATGAGGAGTACCAGGAAGACGTTGTGCCAAGGACATTGCGAGAGTTCAATGTGCCTAGGGCTGGAGACGTGAGAGGCGCAATCAGACTGCCACAAATACCGGGACAACAACCGAACTTCAATCCGGGAGTTGTTAACATTGTGCAGCAGAACACCTTCCACGGGTTGGATCATGAGGATCCACACTCTCACCTCCAAACTTTTCTTGAATGTTGCACTACCATTAGAACAAATGGCGCAACAAACGAATATACCAGACTTGCTTTATTTCCTTTCACTCTTAGGGATAAGGCCAAAAAATGGTTAGGGTCACTACCAAGGGATTCAATTACCAACTGGAGGGAATTGTCCAACTCATTTCTGACTAGGGTTTTTCCCACACAAGAGAACTGCTAAGGTAAGGACCCAACTGACCAGTTTTAGGCAAAGGTCTGATGAACCCCTAAACGAAGCATGGGAAAGGTTTAGGGAGTTGCAATATTCGTGTCCACATCATGGTATTCCTGACTGGTTATTGATTCAGACTTTTTATGATGGTTTAACAGAAAGCACTCGTACTTCTGTTGATGTTGTTGCAGGTGGAGCTTTGATGTCAAGAGAACCTCTTGAGGCAATGAACTTGATCGACAACATGGCTCAAAACCAACAATGGTCCGGCCGCAACAATTCCAGACCTGGAGGAGGCGGCCGATTCGAAGTCAATCTGATCACAGCTCTAACCGCCAAGATGGAAGCTATGCAGAAAGCTTTCGACAAAATGAGTGTCAAATCTGTTGGTAGCCATCAATCACAGCCGGAGTCATGTGCCATGTGTGGGGAGGGTCATTCCTATGAACACTGTCCATTGGCGCAAAGGGACGATGACGAGCTCGAACACGTGAATTCTCTCAACAGCGAGCCATCCTATTTTCCAAAACCTCCATTCAACCGAACCTACTCCAAAGATCCGGTTGAGCAGCAAAACTGGAGGTGGAAGCAGAATAACCCAACACCATTCAACAGTGGCTCAAACCCCTCTTACAACAACTCCTTCAACAACCCTTCTGGCAACAACAACAACCGAAACTTTTACCACAATGCGTCCTTCAACAACCAGAACAACCGAGCAGCCCAATCTGGATCTTCCATGCCATATGTCGCTCCCGCTGTGAGTGATTTCATGCATGAGCAAGGAAAGATGAACCAGATGTTATTCGAGCAAATGCAACAAATGAGTGCTCAACTGACTGCTCAGAACCATATGATGGAGCAATTGGGGTACAAAGCCGGTCCAAGCCAACCACCACCTGGTAAGCTTCCCAGCCAGCCAGAGATCAACCCCAGAGGAGAAGTGTTCGCACAAAAGTGTATCACAAAGTTTCACTACAGCAAGCTGTAGCTTTTAACCCTATTCAACTTTCGACTAGATTGCAAGTGCACAATCCCGTCGTACAGTATAATCAGGTATCGATCCACAGGACGGTTCTTTAATCAAATATGGAATTCTATCTAAATCAATTAGGTACTAGAAGTTGGAAAAAGGTTGATTTGGTTGTTTAAATCCTAAATTCAATTAATAACAGAAGTAATCAAATTGACAGAAAGTAAATTTGGGTTTTAACTAATGGAGAAAAGCGTTTCCAGGGTTTTCGATTCATTATCAACCTTGCCTCTCGGTATCCATGCGATCCGCATGCTTTCACACGCGACCCGCATGTACACGCGACCCGCGTACTCTCATACGCGGCCCGCGTGGACCTCGAGCAGATGCAGCAGTTGTCTGTTTTTGCGTTGTTCTTTAGTGTAAGGGTTCATTGACCGAACCTAATATTCCTAAACCTCAACTCTCGTTTGTTGGCTTAATAAACTTGGTATCGGAAATGCAATTTCACCTTCTTAGGGTTTTAATCTAAGTTAATTGTCTGGTTTACTAAAGGTAACCAATATCTCTTGATAAACGGTAAAGTTCACCTCTCGGTTACTTTTTGGTCTCGCCTTACGGCTCGTAAACCTACCTCAGATACTAAGTTTGGTGGAAAGAAACATCAAGGCCAAAGTACAAGAAAGATGTTATAGGCATCTGACAGTAAACAAACATGAATCATTCAATCAACTTCAACAAAGCAATAAAGATAATACTCAAACAATTAAACACTATTGTTCAACACAAATCCAAACAACATGCATACAAAACAAAGTATCAAACTACATCGTAACCCCTAGAAACAAAGAAATCTACTCAAGCATAGTCATAGAACAAAGAAAACAAATAAAGATAAAAGAGTTCATAGAAAAACTGGAAGAACGATGAAGATTCGTCGCAAAACTCTCGTCTTGCTCCTCTCAACTCCGCCTCCAAGGTAGCCGTCGAACTCTAACCCTAGAACCTGCCTCTTGCTCTTTGGAATACACAATAATGAATGAGATACCCTTCTGTGGCAAGGGATCCCGTAATATAGCCCATTTGGCCGACCTTCCATCCTTGAGCCTCTGTTTCCTTTTCTGTTTCTTTCCGAAATAGATTCACGCGACCCGCGTGTAAGTGACACGGTCCGCGTGCCTGTGCTCCTCGCGTGAAGAATGGAGATCACGTCTGTGGTCGCGTCAGGGGTTCATGCGACCCGCGTCGGAAGTGGCGCGGCCCGCGTGTAATGTACCAGAACTTCATATTTCCCTGATTTCGCTCGTTTTCTGCAAAGTAAGAATGAAAACATAGCAGTACCACATTCTATAGATATTTCATGTATATTTAATGCAAAAGACACGATTTGGTGGTTTGAAACACAGATTTTGGTACAGAAATTGGTCGGATTTATAGATATGATAATGAGGCATCAAGAAGCCAAGGCAGTCACTCTGCGAAGTGGGACCCAGTACGAAGGCCCAGCCAAGCAGACAGATCAGACCGCACCACACGCGGGCCGCACCGATTACACGCGCCCCGCGTCTCCACCTGAAGATGAGAATTTGAGCCGCGTCGAATCGACTCGACCGGCAGTCACACCCGAAAACCCAGTGCACGCGACCCGCGCCACTGACACGCGGACCGCGTCGAAAGAACCCGAAGGTCAGAAGAAGTCAGGGGCCGAGAAACCTCCACCAGACAGGCCACCTGTTCCCTTTCCACAAAGACTAGCTGAGACCAGACTGAATGCTCAATTCGCAAAGTTCATTGATGTTCTCAAGCAGCTGCACATTACCATTCCATTCACCGAAGCCTTGACTCAGATGCCCACCTATGCCAAGTTCTTGAAGGACATCCTATCCAACAAGCGAAGCTTGGGGGGGCACGAGACGGTGAAACTGACAGAGCAGTGCAGCGCCATTTTGAGCAACGAGCTACCACCCAAACTGGAAGACCCTGGTAAGTTTTCTATTCCTTGCACTATAGGGAAAGCCACGATCAAGAAGGCTCTATGTGATTTGGGAGCTAGCGTGAGTCTCATGCCACGCACAATCTATGATCGGATGGGGGTAGGTGAGCTCAAGCCTACGCGAATGACATTACAGCTAGCAGACTCATCGGTAAGACATCCACTTGGCATAGTGGAAGATGTACCTGTTCAGGTTGGTAAGTTCTATGTACCTGCTGATTTTGTTGTTATGGAAATGGAAGAGGACAAGGAAGTCCCCATTATTCTGGGACGACCTTTCCTCAGAACTGCAGGTGCAATAATTGATGTATCTCATGGAACACTAACTTTGAACATTGGAGATGAGAAAGTGCGATTTCAGATTGATCGTGCTATGAAGTATCCTTCAACCGAATCTGTCTTTCGAATAGATGTGAATGAAGAATGTCTAACAGATTTGGCTGAGGATTACTTTCTTGAACAGCTTAATGAACGCCTGAATGAACACAATAATTTCTTATCTGAGTTGCAGGTTGAACAAAGCGAGACCGAATCTGTTTTTGCAGCAGACATGAAGTCTGGCGACTTTGAGGAATTTCCACGCGGGCCGCGTGCCACAATTCGAGGACTTGGAAAATGATGAGAGCGGGTCGGATGAAACCGATACGAGGTCCGCACGCGACCCGAGTACGCAAGACGCGGACCGCGTCAAGAGCCAGACAGAGACCCCAACTCCAGAACTCAAGCCACTTCCAGTCAATCTCAGGTATGAATTCCTCGGTCCAGATAATTCTTTTCCTGTGATCGTAAATGCAGGTTTAAATCCCGATCAGACTGCCAAACTTCTGGAGAAGCTGAAGATTCACAAAGGCGCGATTGGGTACTCGATCAAGGATCTAAAAGGAATCGACCCATCCATCTGTTCTCACAGAATCTTGCTTGAAGATGATCACAAGCCATCCGTGGAACACCAGCGACGACTCAACCCGAACTTAAAAGAGGTAGTGAAAAAAGAAATACTTAAACTTCTTGATGCAGGTATTATCTACCCGATTTCTGACAGCAAATGGGTGAGTCCCGTCCATGTGGTGCCGAAGAAAGGAGGCGCGACAGTGGTAAAGAACGAGAAGAATGAGCTCATCCAGACACGAGTAGTCAACGGATACAGGATGTGTATCGACTACAGGAAGCTCAATGCAGCCACGCGCAATGATCACTTTCCGTTGCCATTCGTCGATCAACTCCTTAAAAGGCTTGCTAATCACTCATACTTTTGTTATCTTGATGGTTATTCTGGTTTCTTTCAAATACCCATTCACCCACAAGACCAAGAAAAGACCACTTTTACTTGTCCGTATGGTACATTTGCATATCGCAGGATGCCCTTTGGTCTTTGTAATGCACCAGCGACCTTTCAAAGAGCCATGATGGCTATCTTTTCTGATTTTATTGAGAATGAGGTCGAGGTCTTTATGGACGATTTTTCTGTGTATGGTGTTTGTTTTGATTCTTGTTTGACTAACCTTTGTAAGATTTTGCAGAAATGCGAAGATGTCAATTTGATCTTAAATTGGGAGAAATGTCACTTCATGGTTCAAGAAGGTGTTGTCCTATGACATGTTGTGACCTCCAAAGGCATCGAGGTTGATAAGGCGAAGATTGAAGTAATTGAGAAACTTGCAATCCCAACTTGTGTCAAAGGGGTTCGCAGCTTTCTGGGTCATGCAGGATTTTATCGCCGCTTTATCAAGGACTTTTCTAAAATTGCGAAACCATTGACCAATCTACTTATTAAAGATTCTGATTTTGTTTTCACTGATGATTGTGTCAAGTCTTTTTGCAGTTTAAAGGAGGCCCTCGTCTCGGCACCCATTTTGCAACCACCTAATTGGTCTCTACCATTCGAGATCATGTGCGACGAGAGCGACTATGCTGTAGGAGCAGTTCTTGGGCAAAGAAAGGACAAGAAGCCGTCCGCCATTTACTATGCTAGCAAGGTGCTAGATCCAGCCCAAATGAACTACACAACCACCGAGAAGGAGCTTCTTGCAATTGTGTTTGCTCTTGACAAGTTCAGATCATATCTAGTTGGCTCGAAAATAATTGTTTACACCGATCATGCCGCACTCAGGTATTTGTTGAGCAAACAGGATGCTAAACCTCGTCTGATTAGATGGATTCTTCTTTTGCAGGAATTTGACATCGAAATTAGGGACAAAAAGGGAGTCGAAAACACTGTAGCTGACCATCTATCCCGCCTTCGGTGGGAAGAGGAGGACTCAGCCAAATTGCCGATCAACGACTCATTCCCTGATGAACATCTCTTCTCAGTCTCAACTCTGGACACCTCTGACGCGGGCCGCACAACTTCACACGCCGGCCGCATGACTATGCACGCGGACCGCGTGGACTTCCAGCCGACTCCTTGGTATGCTGACATTGCGAACTACTTAGCTTCTGGGTTGTTACCTGGTACCATGTCTTACCAACAGAAGAAGAAGCTCAGATCAGATGCCAGGTATTATTTTTGGGATTGGGATGAACCCTTTCTTTTCAAAATAGGTGTTGATGGCATTTTCCGACGATGTGTGCCATACGAGGAGACACGCTCCATTCTTGAGCATTGCCATTCATCCGCCTTTGGGGGACACGCTTCGTTCTCCAAAACAGCCACCAAGGTATTGAAATCTGGTTTCTTTTGGCCTTCTCTTTTCAAGAATGCAAGAACCTTAGTCATGGCTTGCGACAAGTGTCAACGGACCGAGAACATAACCAAGCGCAATGAGATGCCTCTCAACTCCATTCTTGAGGTAGAAGTTTTCGACGTATGGGGTATTGATTTCATGGGACCATTTCCATCATCGTGTGGGAATGAGTACATCCTGGTTGCCGTCGATTACGTGTCCAAATGGGTCGAAGCAGTGGCATGTAGAAAAGCAGACTCCAATGCAGTGAAGCGACTGTTCAATGACGTAATTTTTCCGCGCTTTGGGGTGCCACGAGCTGTTATCAGTGATGGAGGCAAGCACTTCATCAACCGCCAATTTGACAATCTCTTGAGCCGGCATGGGGTGACTCATAAGGTAACCACTTCTTATCATCCTCAATCTAATGGTCAAGCTGAAATCTCTAACAGGGAAATCAAGTCCATTTTGGAAAAGACTGTGGCAAGAACAAGGAAGTATTGGTCGCTAAAGTTGAATGATGCACTTTGGGCGTACCGCACCGCATTCAAGACACCGATTGGGATGAGCCCTTTCAAGCTGGTGTATGGAAAGCTATGCCACCTACCTGTGGAGATAGAGCACAAAGCATTTTGGGCCACGCGAGCCATCAACATGGACATGCTTGCAGCTGGAGAGAACTGTATCCTTGACTTGCACGAGTTGGAGGAAATGCGTTTACACTCCAATGAGAATGCGAGGATTTACAAAGAAAAGACCAAGCGGATCCATGACGAGCGTATCATGCCTCGCGAGTTTAAGGAAGGTGATCTTGTACTTTTGTTTAATTCTAGATTAAGACTCTTTCCAGGTAAACTCAAGTCTCGATGGTCCAGGCCATTTGTGGTGAAAAAGGTGTACCATTTTGGTGCAATTGACATTGGCAATGAGGCATGTGGACATTCAAGGTAAATGGGCAGCGTCTCAAGCACTATATTGCTGAACATCCGCACCCACCACGGTTTGTTCAGGATCTCTCCGATCCTGCCATAGCAGAAACTTAGCGAAAGGTGGTCGAGCTTGAGACCTTAAACAAGCGCTTCTTGGGAGGCAACCCAAGCCCTTTTTAGTTTTCTTGCACTTAGATCAGTTTCATACTCCTTTCTGCATAACTTTCATTTCTGTTGTTTGCATGCATTCTTTTTTGTTTTTAGTTACTTTGCATTTAGGATGTCAAAAGAGAACTACAGAATCAATGCACCACGTGACCCGCGTGATAAACCGACGCAATTCGCTTGAGCGACGCGACCCGCATAACGATCGACGAGTTGAAACGGCGCGACTTAGCCTTCTTAAACCCGCCCCGCTTCACCTTTCTCCTTCTTCAGCACACCCAGCCTCTCAAACGCGACCCGAGTTTGAACCCGCGCCGCTTAAACCCTAGCCACCCACTCTCCCACCACCGAGCCTTCTCCATCGTCCGCCGTCTCTCTCTCGCTGCCAAGACCTCTCTGCCAGGTGCTACATTCTCCCTTTCCATCCCTTCCACCACACCGAGCGCCGCAGCCCACCTTCTTCTCTTCTCTTCTGATCTGCTTCCGCCATTGCTGCGCCTCATTCCCTTTCAACGCGACCCGCGTAGAAATTCCACGCGCCCCGCGCCAGACTCACTCGACCCGCACCAGATCCACGCCACCCTCGTCAACTCCTTTCCAGAGCACCATGAACCGCGAGAGACGATCCAAATATGCACAAGAACGAAGGCAGGATGCACTCCGCGCCCAGCAGCAGCCACCTGCACGCACTCCTTCTCCTTCTGACTCGCAACATGCGTCTGGCTCGCAACACAATGGTACTTCTTCTTACTCTTCTTCTCACAATTCATCTGTCACGTTAAGAAAATTTTATAATAAAATTTCAATCATTTGTTTATTTAGAATGTTTAAAACGGAATCGAAATTTGATCGACGAGCGAGGAATGGGAAATTAAAACACGTTAAATGGGTTTATAGTGAATTTTAAAATTATTCGGACCATTGATTCATCCTAGCACGAATCGCGAAGCACCCTCTTTGATAAACCCTAACCCCTCCCTCTTCTCCCTTGTGTGTGGCCGGCCAAAGAGAAAGAAAGAGAAAGAAAGAGAAAGAGAGAGAGAGAGAAGAAAGAGAGGGAGAGCTCCGAAATCCCGTCGGATTGCGCCACCGTTCGGGAAATCGAGGTTGAAACCGAGAAGGCAGCTGTAGATCTCTCCTAGCCATTCCGTCGGTAATTTTTCTTTTCCCTTCTTCGTTTGAAAATTTGAGATTTCTCGAATCCGCGGGTTGTTCGTTTTAAACCCAAGATTAGTGTTAGAATTGATCGAACTCTAACTCCTTTGAGCTTCTCATCTCTCATTTACCAATTTTCTCCGTGATTTCGTCTCCCATTTTGGGATTTCCCATTCTAGGGTTTTGATACCAAATCCCGAATTGAAACGCGGCATTGATTGATTAGGTTAGTCCGACCGACTAGACTTGTCCTCGGTAGGGTTATCTCTTGATCGGGAAAGGTTAGAACGTGTAATAGTTAAATCGAGGTTTCGACCAAATTAGGGTTACACCAACCGGCCAATCGAATTGATGCGTAAACCAGAATAGCGAACCAGTACAGGAATGAGACCTAATTGAGATGGTATACGTGGAATGTAGGTGTAGGCTCGGTTGAGCAAAGGTTTGCGGGGCATTCCGAGGCGCCTGATCTGTAGTCACGCGGTACGCCTATTGCCAGCAGGTGTGGGATTCTTGGACTTGTTTGATAATTTATATTCATGAATTAAACTGCTTCCAATTGTCATGTTGAACTGCTTGATTGATTGCATAATCGAATTGTTTGAATCATATGCATAACCGTATTAAATTAGAACTGATATGTACTGAAATCGCCTTATTGCGGGCCGCAACAACTCCTATTACGGGCCGCAATCAACAGCGTAGCTCAAAATATATACTGACTGACTCTCTGAATACTTTGTTGCGGGCCGCAATGAACGTAGCAGAATGAAATACTCCCTGGCTGAGAATGGAGTACTTTGTTGCGGGCCGCAACCACAGCCATTGTGGGCCGCAATAAGGGCCTGGAAAATGCCAATGAGAGTTGGAAATTTTCGGGTAATTAAGTTGCGAGCCGTAATAACCCCATTTCAGTCCGAAATGAATATCATAGTTGTATTTGCATGTTAAATGGTATATCGTTTGTTTGTGTTCTTTTGTTTTGGGAACTACGGTCGAAAGTCCCCAATAATTTATGACTATCTAGGATGGTCGGTATCGTTTCGAAATCAACGCTGGGCGATGACTCGAAACCATGTGCGCATATGAGGATAATTAATCACTGCTGGGCAGTGATTGATTAAGATCAGTCAATGCTGGGCAATGACTGATCGTGACGGAGACTTTGGGTGACTGTGAGGAAACGATGAAATGGTGTCATATCCAGTCTGGGACAGGAATGACAGTTTGGTTTGACGTGTTGCGAATGGACGATTCTGAGCTTATTGCATACGAAATTTTTTTTTTATCTGATTATGAACCAGACCTTAGTTAATGGTTAAGCCAAAGCACTGCGGATGGGTGTCAGATAAAGGGTCCAGCTGGTGGGCCATCTGTAGGTGTCAGTGACACTGCAGATGTGGATTGGATAAAGGGTCCAGCTCGGTGGGACATCCGTAGGTGCTACCAGCTGTAATAAACTGAGTTAAGCCAAAAACGTGCGTGTTTGAGATTCATCTTGGAAATTCCGTAACTTGTGTTTCATTTGGTAAATTGTTGTCGATCATATGCACTTGCTTTATTTATGAATATGCATATGTCTGAACTGCTTTTGTATGGTTTCATTTCTGAATATAGATTTTGATTGCAAGTCCAATAATCTAAACTGTGGCAAATTTCGCACTGAGAATTTATTCTCACCCCCACTCTTGGGTTACTTTACAGGATTTGAGGCGTCGGGTTCTGGAGAGGCACGCGAGTTGTAGACCCTCGGTAGTTGCCTCTGTATGGCCTAATCTACCTTTTTGTTGTATAGTTTAGGGTTAGGCCTGATGGTTAGTATCTGTACGAGATACTTTTATTGTATTATACTTTGACTAGACCGTGTACCCTTATATATGGATTTATGTATATATATACATAGGGATGTGCTTGATAGTAGTTAATTATGCATATTTGGATTTAACGGGTAATCGCCTTGTAAACATACACGGCGTTGTATGTTTACGGCAGGGAACTGTTGCGAACCGTGGCTGCGGGGTGTGACAGTTCTCTTTGGTGGTATCAGAGCTCAAGGTTTTAAGCCCTAACCGGACCGATAGGATACGTGAGTGGGGTACGTTACACTTGGGTCGTTCCGACTAGCGACTGGTATGTTATATGAAATCTGTACATATAAACTGAATTAAGATTTTATTGCAATTTAGAATCATGGACGGGCGTCGAGGTAGGGGACGAGGTAGGGGACGACCGCCTCGCACGAGAGCTGGTGGACGGGTTCAGGACATAATGGTCGAACCCGCTACTAGCAGAGCTGAGACCGGACCGGCAGGGCCGGAAGGTCAAGGAGTTGAGCTTGGGCCTGGAGGTGTACAGGACCGAGATCGAGCTCTCGACGAGAGGTTGATAGCGGCGTACGAGAGAGGTCGCCAGGCAGAGAGACGTGACGCGGCACCTGAGGTCCAGAGAAATGCTCCTGAAGAATTTAGGAGGTTGTATGACTCCTTCCTGCGCCTCCATCCACCGCGTTTCGATGGCACGGGTGAGTTTGCAGTGGCAGAGGAATGGCTCGCAAGTATGAACGCGAAGCTGGTTCTATGTCGAGCGCCAGAAGAAGACATGGTAGAGCTGGCAGAACAGCAGTTGGAGGGGGGTGCCAGATTTTGGTGGGATGGAGCCCGACGTAGTTTTGTCGGGGAGGAGGCAAGGATTCCGTGGGAATGGTTTGAGCAGCAGTTCACCCGACGGTTTCTGAGTAACTTGCAGCGAGAGGCGCTGCGAAGGAAATTTTTGGACTTAAGGCAGGATGGGAGGTCAGTGGCAGAATACAACAATGAATTCCTCGCCTTGTCAAGGTACGCAGTAGACGTACAGAATGATGTGGTGAGATACCACAGGCAGTATTTGGACGGGTTGGATGGGGGTATCTCGATGATTGTTGATACCCCGTTAGCTACTGAGCTTCAGGCGATGATGGACCACGCAGAGCAGGTAGAGCTGCACAGCAAAAGAAAGAGAACCCAGATGTCCGAGAGGAATGTCAAGCAGAAAGAGGATCAAAATAGACAAATCGCGAGGTCAAGTGGTGGACCGTCGACTGCTAGACCACCCCCTAGACAGATGGGGACACCGAGACCCCCTTTCAGGCAGATAGACGCACTGGGATTTAGGCCGGGATTTGTTCCGACGTGGTGCCGTACCTGCAACCAGGAGCACTCTGAAATCTAATGTAGGCGTCGCAACAGTGCGTGTTTTACATGCGGCAGTATGGAACATTAGGCGAGAGAATGCCCGAATGCGGCACTGGAGTTTCAGGGGTACAGGGGACCTGGAGGACCTGCAGGACGCGGGTAGGGTGGACCACCATTCCGCAGTCGAGGCGTTCCCCAGATCGGCGGGGGCAGGACCGGAGGTCGAGTAGCGGTTCATGCGATTGAGGCACCAGGGTTGACATCCGATGCAGTAGGGATTCCGGAGGAGAGGGATGACATGAAACCATCTGGTTCTCGAGCGGATGTGATGACAGGTATACTTTCTATCTCAGGCTGTTATGCGCACTGTTTGATTGATACCGGGTGTAGCCATTCCGTAGTGTCAAAGACGTGGGTAGAGAAATGTAACTGGCCAACCGAAACCTGTAACCAAGTCCTTAGTGTCCAAACCCCTTTCGGTTCGAATGACCGAGAAATCACCACATGCCGAAACCGAAAGGTCAGAGTGGATGGTAGGGATCTCGAGATAGACCTGTTGGTTATGGAGATCACCGGATACGATATTTTATTAGGGATGGATTGGTTGACAAGACATGCGGCGACAATCGACTGCCCGCACCGCAGGGTCTGTTTTACAACTTCACGAGGTAGTACGTCGTGCATGCTGAACTGTAGGAAGGTCGGAGGATTAATACCGTGTATTTCAGCGGTGGAAGTTAGGCATCTCATCGATTCAGGATGCAATGCGTATTTGGCAGCGATTGTGTATACTGCTACGGAAGTTCCTGAGATGAGTGAGATACCGGTGGTGGCGGAATTTGCGGATGTGTTCCCGGAAGAAATAATTGAACTACCCCCCGTGCGAGAAGTGGAATTCGGCATAGAATTGGTGCCAGGCACGATGCCAATTTCCAAGACTCCGTATCGAATGGCTCCTGCGGAGTTGAAAGAGCTTAAGGCACAGTTGGAAGAAATGCTGGAAAGCGGGTTCATCAGACCAAGCACGTCTCCATGGGGTGCTCCCGTGCTTTTTGTGAAGAAGAAAGATGGTACCTTGCGATTGTGTATCGACTACCGCGAACTGAACAAGGTGACCGTGAAAAATAAGTACCCGATAGCCCGAATCGATGACTTGTTTGATCAGCTGCAAGGGTCTTCGATTTATTCCAAAATAGACCTGAGAACGGGGTACCACCAATTGAGGATACGGCCGATTGACGTGGAGAAGACAGCCTTCCGAACACGCTATGGGCACTACGAATATCTGGTGATGCCGTTTGGGCTGACGAACGCACCCGCCGCATTTATGGATCTTATGCACCGGGTGTTTCATGATCTGCTAGATTCGACAGTAGTGGTTTTCATCGATGACATCCTGGTGTACTCGCGATAACGAGAAGAGCATGAGATACACCTGCGGATAGTGTTGCAGAGGCTGAGAGAGCACAGGCTGTTCGCAAAATTCTCGAAGTGTGAATTATGGCTCGAGAAAGTGACCTTTCTCGGCCATGTGATATCAAGAGAAGGATTGGCGGTAGATTCCGAAAAAGTTCGGGCAGTGACCGAATGGAAAAGACCAGAACGGTTATAGAGATTCGCAGTTTTCTGGGGCTAGCAGGATACTACCGATGATTTGTGCTTGGATTCTCGCAGTTAGCGGCTCCTCTTACGAAGCTGTTGCACAAGGGGGTGAAATTCGAGTGGGGTGCTAAAATATGCTAAATTACTTAAAATTTTGTTGAATTGCACTATATTAAGTTAAGTTGCACTAAATTACATTACATTACGTTAAAATACTGTAAATTACGCAAAATTACGCAAAATTACACAAGAATAGCGATAATATCTTGACAGAAAAGGCGAAAAACACTGAAAAGTAGAATTTTTTTGTTTAAATTATTTGATATAGTACTTCTTTTGATATACAATTAGCATATTTATACTTAAATACGCTAAATTACTTGAAATTACGTTGAATTGCACTATATTAAGTTAAATTACAACATTAGATTGCGCTAAAATACGGTAAATTTCCCTAAATTAGGCCAAATTACATATGAATAGGGATGATATCTTCACTGAAAAAGCAAAAAATACTGAAAATTTGAATTTTTTTGTTTAAATTATTTGATAGATTACTCCTTTTGATATATAATTAGCATATTTAAACTGAAATACGCCAAATTACTTGAAATTATGTTGAATTACACTATATTAAGTTAAATTACACTAAATTATATTGCATTACGCTAAATTACATATCAATAGGGACGATGTCTTCACTGAAAAGCCGAAAAAATGCTGAAAATTTGAATTTTTTTTAAATTATTAAAGAGATTACTTTTTTGATATATAATTAGCATATTTATACTAAAATACGCTAAATTATTTGAAATTATGTTGCATTACACTATATTAAGTTAAATTACACTAAATTACTTTACATTATGCTAAAATACGACAAATTACGCTAAATTACACTAAATTACATATGAGTAGGGATGATAACTTCATTGAAAAGGCGAAAAACACTGAGAACTTGAATTTTTTTTTTTAAATTATTTGATAGATTACTATCTATTGATATATAATTAGCATATTTATACTAAAATACGCTAAATTACTTGAAATTATGTTGAATTACACTATATTAAGTTAAGTTGCACTAAATTACATTACATTTCACTAAGATACTGTAAATTACCCAAAATTACGCAAAATTACACAAAAATAGGGACGATATCTTCACTGAAAAGGCGAAAAACAATTACGCTAAATTACATATGAATTAGGACGATATCTTCACTGAAAAGGTGAAAAACACTGAAAATTTAAATTTTTCTGTTTAAATTATTTGATAGATTACTTCTTTTGATATATAATTAGCACATTTATACTAAAATACGACAAATTATATGAAATTATATTGAATTACACTATATTAAGATAAATTACACTAAATTACATTAAAATTAAGCTAAAATACGCTAAATTACGGCAAATTACGCTAAATTTCACTAAATTACATATGAATAGGGATGATACCTTCACTGAAAAGTCGAAAAACACTGAGAACTTGAATTTTTTTTCTAAATTATTTGATAGATTACAACTTTTGATATATAAATAGCATATTTATACTAAAATACGCTAAATTACTTGAAATTATGTCCAATTACACTATATTAAGTTAAGTTGCACTAAATTACATTACATTACGCAAAAATACTGTAAATTGCGCAAAATTATGCTAAATTACACATGAATAGGGACAATATCTTCATTGAAAAGGCGAAAAACACTGAAAATTAGAATTTTTTTGTTTAAATTATTTGATAGATGACTTCTTTTGATATACAATTAGCATATTTATACTTAAATACGCTAAATTAATTGAAATTATGTTGAATTGCACTATATTAAGTTAAATTACAACATTAGATTGCGCTAAAATACGGTAAATTACCCTATATTACGCCAAATTACATATGAATAGGGATGATATCTTCACTGAAAAGGCGAAAAACACTGAAAATTTGAATTTTTTTGTTTAAATTATTTGATAGATTACTCCTTTTGATATATAATTAGCATATTTAACTGAAATACGCTAAATTACTTGAAATTATGTTGAATTACACTATATTAAGTTAAATTACACTAAATTACGTTACATTATGCTAAAATACGGCAAATTACGCTAAATTACACTAAATTACAAATGAATAGGAATGATACCTTCACTGAAAAGGCGAAAAACACTGAGAACTTGATTTTCTTTTTTGAATTATTTGATAGATTACATCTTTTGATATATAATTAGCATATTTATACTAAAATACGCTAAATTACTTTAAATTATGTTGAATCACACTATATTAAGTTAAGTTTCACTAAATTACATTACATTACGCTAAATACGGAAAATTACAATAAATGATGCTAAATTACAAATGAATAGGAATGACCTGCACTGAAAAGTTGAAAAACACTGAAAATTTGAATTTTTAGCTAAAATTATTTGATAGATTACTTCTTTTGATATATAATTAGCATATTTATACTAAAATACGACAATTACTGAAATAATATTG
>JAJGRW010000020.1:54892-70580 GCA_025461045.1 Carex parvula | reverse complement strand
CAATCTTTTGATGTCAGGGAAAATCTTCTTTTATAAATATATTGGTAGTGGCTAGCAAAGCGTTGCATAAATTAAAATAAAATAAAAAAATCGAAGCATCAATATATGGAGATGTCAGGAAAAATCGGGGTCGGCAATTGTATTGACGTATATATACATGTACGCGTATCTTAATTTTTCTTTCTACATTTACTACGTAAGTTAACATATTTTTATTCCAAAATACATATATTATATTGTGATTTCTGCACATAGAAACAAAAATACGGGTACAAAATATATTTCCTACGTACCGTTACTCTTCATAGAGTAATTGATAAATATTAAGAGTAGAAGAATTAGGGTGTTCTTAAGCTCACTAAGTTTTTTTGTGAGCTTAACTCAAAAATTCATCAGATAGATTTCAAGCGACGCATCCAAACTGTTGAACCGATCTACTTCACGAGTGATTAGTTTACATGTCAAATTTATAATTTTTTAAACTAATTTAATATAAAGTCGAGCGGTTAAAAAATGATAAATGAACATATTAAAATTAACTTATAAACCATCTTTTTTTACTGCTTGACTTTATAGTAAATTAGTTCGAAATTTTATAAATTTGACATGTAAATGCATCACTCATGAAGTAGATCGGTTTCAACGGTTTGGATGTATCGTTTGAAGCCAATTCAATAGATTTTTGAATTAAGCTTACAAAGAGACTTGGTGAGCTTAAGAACACCCTAGTTCTACTCAAATATTAATTACATAAGATCATTTTTTATTTATACGTACAATTATATAATTTTTATTATTATAATCAGATTGATTTAACACCATTTTATATAATTTTAATGAGTAATTTATTATAAAATTGATTAATACAACAACATCATATATTGTTTATTTGATTAATAATTTATAATTTTTTTAAATAATGTGATAAAAAAATCATAATTTTTATATTTTATGACATTACATACATAATGCGTTCAATTTATTTATTTTTCATATTATTATATAAGTTTGTCCCCCAATATATGCCTGTCGTTACCCGTGTATCACATGCTAGTTCGTGTCCACCACATGATTTATACAGAGAGAGAGGCTGGCTAATATCAAAACGTTTGTTCCTAAGCCGTAGAACAAATACTTTGGTTTTTTACATTTTCAAAGTCCAAACAATCGATCCAAACAATTCAACATTCAATCTATAATAAAATGTGCTTGGAGATCAAATTTTACATTTTTTGAAACTTTTTTACTATTTATTAAGACAGTATTAAAATCATTATTTTCAATGATTCAGAAATTTTTCACTGTTTATTAGAATTAGCAATTTTATAACTGGCTCAATAAATAGTAAAAAAGTTTTAAAAAATATAAAATTTATCTCCAAGCACATTTTAATATAGAGATCACATCTAACAGTTTGAATCGACTGTTTGAATTTTGAAAATAAAAAAATCAATTTGTTGCACTACTGCTCCGGAACAAATGTTTTGATATTAACCAACCTCTATATATATATTTTGGAATTAATTTTGTCCATGAATTCTAATTTTCGACAGTGAATAAATCATAAACTTAATCATATTCAGATTAATGTACTTTAATCTACACGAATTCCCTAAAGAAACATAGTATGGAATATTTTGGTTCCATGTCTGCTATTTGTTGCATCAATTGCGACGCAATCTTGCAGTTTTCTCTAAAAATTCTTGCATATCTCTCTGTCCATATGACAAAGTATAGATTTTTTTTTTAAATAGAATTCCTTTAAATGGTTTCAACGGAACAAGCCTCTGCGGGATTGAATTTCGAAAACTAGCCTCCACCGGTCCCTAGGATCGGTGGAGCAAAAAAAACGCAATCTACACCGGTCCCTAGGACCGGTGGAGCCTGTTTTGCACCAGCCACACCCTTCGCCACAGAAAATCCCTCATTATACTAGGATCGGTGGAGGCTTGATCTCCAAATTTTTTACCCGAGCGCTCCATCTCTGTCTCTCCCGTTCCTCTCCTTCTCCTTCACCGAACTCTTTCCTCTCCGAACTCTTTTTTTTTTTTTTCCTTTTTCTTTTATCCTCTCAATTTACTCAATCATTTCTCCATCCAATTGTTTTAAAATTTCTGGATTGTCTAAGAGAGTTAGAAACTTTTCAGATCTACGATTTTGACAAGGTAAATATCCCTCTTTTTATAATTTTTTATTTTAGCCGAATTAAAATGAATAACTAATTTTAAGCTCCACCGATTCACAGGATCGGTGTAGGCTGTTTTCCGTGTGGTCCTGCGTGTAACTTGGTGTGGCTGTGCAAAACTGGCTCCACCGGTTCGGTCCCTAGAACCGGTGTAGGTTGGATTTTTTTTGCTCCACCGATCCTAGGGATCGGTGGAGGCTAGATTTCTAAATTTGAAACAGCAAAGGCTTGTTGCGTTAAATGATTTTACAGTAATTCTATTTTAAAAAAAAAATCCAAAGTATATGATGAGGAAAATCTGTCTCAGTTGGGACGAAACGGATGTATCCAGTATTAATGAGTAGCAGTGCATCCAGTAGATACTGTATCTTTGTATGATAATAGCATTTTAATGATAATAAAGGAAGGACAATCGTTTAAGATACCGATTCCGATAATAATTAAATTGTATCAGCATCTGTTTTTTTTTTTAATTTTAGATATACATTCGGATGTTGGATGTTATCAGACAACACAATCTTATTATTAATTACACAATCTGCAGAATCGCTCAATAAATTTGATGAATAAGCTAGATTATCTTACCATAATTTACGTTACAAAATAGCAATATAATCTGATGTAATCCCATTGTAAATTGTTATAAAAAACAAGACAAAATACAAAATTCTTCTTCTTCCCTTCTTATTATAATGTAACTCAAATATGAAATGAATACATAATGAGGGCTCAAATGCCCCATAGCTTTTCATGTCTCAATTATATCTCACATCTCGATTTCAAAATCTAAACAGACGATCCGAACCGTTCAACGTAATATTCACATTAAATGTGCTTGGAGACTAAATCTTATATTTTTTTTTTTTTTTGGAAATTTTTTACTATTTTTTAGGTAGGTACAAAATCACTGTTTCTCAAACAATTTTGGACCATCTAAAAATAGTGATTTTGTACCTATCTTAAAAAATAGTTAAAAAAATTTCAGAAAATATAAAATTTGATCTCAAAAATGTGAATATCATGTTGAGCGGTTCAGATTGTCTGTTAAAACTTTGAAATCGAAGATAAAGATGTGAAATATGATTGGGGCATGAAAACAATGGAGCATTTGAGCTCTCCTCATAAGAAATATGAATATGAAGTTATTCTTAATCCCACGTTAATATCATTTTTTTAAGTAGGACCGCAAAGTGAAAGACATTGTTTGTTCTTTCATTCATCTACTTATTTATTCCTCCACACTTCGCTTATCAATGATGCTCTGTTAGGAGATAAGAAGATAATCTAACATGTACTGTGACAGAATGCCAAACAGCAAACCAGTGCTTGCATGCACAGAAATAAATTTATATGGTTGATATAAGCAACATTCAGCATATGCTGGAAGCGTCGATTTCCTATAACGAAACATCTTGAGAGTTGAGACCACGAGCTGTTTTTTTTCCACGCTATAAAAATAAAAAGATGCAAATGACAAATTATCTAAACAAAAAGGCTGAGAATATATAACATGGTCCTAGACTAAAAAAAAAAATGATTTATTTTCTCAATGTTACAGATCAATAACAATGTTGTTGAATATTTCACTAATATTGCAGGCAGCATATCAAATTACGGATTAACTTATAAAAAAGGATCCAAATTTGGAACCCTTCAATATAATATGAAATATATGAATAGAGTGAGAAAGAAAATTATAATAGTAATACAGACACAGTATATATAGAGGTATGAGCGTCATGGTCTCCAGTCATTAGAAAAGAAAATTACACAGCACAGTTTATAGAATTGGAAAGAACCATATGGAAAATACAAATTCAAGAATCAATTAAATCTCAAATTGCATTACAAAAGAACAAGAAATGAATGAATGGAACTTTATACATAGTCACTGCAATTAGCCAGCAGCTTCATGAAGGATTTGAACCTGCCCGAAAGCTTCAATATACTTATTGTGTGATTGTGATTCCTCAAAAGGAGTAAAACTTCAGACTTGAGGCAGGTGGGTGAAAATTCCTCTTGCTATATTCCAGGGAATATGATTCGAGCTGAACCATCAGGTTCACAAACTAAAACACGCTTATCATGAGGGATGTGAGACACTAACTCAGGTTGTTCCTTTTCGTACTCAGTTCTGACAAACGCTGCTGCCTCGTCAGCATGATTGGCAGCCACAAAGGCAAGACAGCATCCCCTGAACCCAGCCCCACTAAAGCGGGCCCCATAAACACCAGGGGCCTTTAACAGGATCTCATAGAGCTGTATCATTTCCTTGCCTCCTGCATTGCATTTAAAAATTGATAAGACATAGGATTCGGTCATTAAAATGTTAGGCCCAATTTTGATGCGAACTCGGTATCAAGCCCCTAAGCTATCCTATTAATGAGCACAAAAACATCATTTTCAAGAAAATGTTACTGCATTTGCAACATCTGATCTTGATAATTGGTGCCATACGGATAAAGGATTGGTAGTGTAGACCAGTTTGTTGCAGCTCAGCTTTCAGAATTTGAACTTGTACTGTACTGGTTTCTTCTGAATATAAATATATTTTTCTTTTGAGATCACAAAATATATATCATTTTTTTTCCGTTATAGTAAGGATCTGGACTCCAAAAGCTTTTCAAGATTGCCATTGTAACGGGTCCAGAATGACTCCTTTCTTTTCATTGGAAGTTTTTTTTAGGGCAGTGCTATTTTAAGATCATAATTTCTAGTATTGAGCGCAAAGATAATTCTTTGTTTTTAATGTCGGTTTTACCCTTAATAAACACCTTAGTTTTTCCTCTGATTAAATCTTTGTTATTAATTGAGAAAGATAACAAATTTAGTAACTCTATTATGTACAGTCTCAGAAACATTTTTGTGCATGTGTCTACACTCAAGTTTTTCTGTAATTCTCTATTAATAAATCATAACAAACATCTAGATTAATAAATTAGTTATAATTGACCTCATAAAATAGTCAAATCAAAATCCTCTAAGGAACATACAAAAAAATAAATAAAATTAGAAACTTATAACTGGCTGAAAAAATATCAATTAAAGCTTATTATGGTGGACTAATTAATCTGCTAATTTTTCAATATCAATCATTATTATATACGAGCTACTAGCTAGTGACAAGCTATCAATTGAAACTATTTATGCACCAAATCAGTGTGTAACACATGACATAAGCAGGCCGAAGAATTTTATGGGTAACAACAAATTAAAATGAAAAAAAATATGGCAACTTATATATGAGCTTTAGTATTTTTCCCTTTATTGGTTTTTGCTTTGGGTTTGTGCTGATTTTTCTGGCATTAATCTGATCAGAACAGATCAGTTTTTTGGTTGCTGTTTTTTCTGGTATTAATAAGAAAGAGCAGATATTTTGGGGTGGCTGTCTTTGTGCAGTACTTAGTGGCCTTTGTGGCAATTGATTTGATTTTGTGAGTCAGGTCATACAACCCACTCTGATACCATGTTGAATTTTTTAGAGTAATTTGCGGATAGATGATGAATTGAAGTTTTTATTCAATCTGATATAGGAGATATACAGTGAAGCTTGTTATAGCTTGTTTATAAAATTAGCCTAGCTAATTTTGACGGATTCCTATTCTAAAGGTGTGTAACAACAAATCAAAATGAAAAAAAAACGTTACCACAATCTTATAAATCACCTAATATTTATGATGCAAGTAGGATAGGTCATTGAGAATTTTACGGGTGATCAGGATGACAAGAAAAGAAGAAAATAAGCAGGCTGAAGAAGTTCAGTAAGTAAAATTCATGTTTTTTTTTTTAATTTATTGTTTTTGCTCGCAAACATATTTTGTGGGTCGTAAAATTTCATATTTGTATGCAAATTATTTATGCTCTTCCATAAAAACTAAATATTTCATATTTGAGAATTTTGTGGGTGATGTGGATGACATCTTAATTTCCTATTTTATTAAAAATGGTAATGGTAAACTCAAATTTTCCATAAAAACTTAATAAGACCAGCTCTTCCATATTAAATGCATTAAATATTTCTATTTTGTACAGTTTAAAAACAAAATAAGCAGGTATTAAATAAGGGTAAGTATGGTTTAATCAAACAAAAGTTTCTCTTTGCACTTAAAAATGCAATTTGAGCGCTTAGGATAGCGCTAGCCTTTTTTTAAGGTGATTTTTATTGGAAGTTATTCACCAAAATATCTCATTCTGCATTTACATGTGAAGCAAGATTTATCTTGAAGTGTTCACTGGAAAATCGTGTAAAGTACCAAATAGCAGAAATGGAATGTTTAGGGAACAAAATGGGAACTTTAACATTTGGGTACTAAATGATAATGTGTCATACTTCACATTTATGTAATTTCTCTTGGGTTTAGTTGAGTTATACGGTCCAGTTTTGCCAAAGCTTGTCAATAAATCCAATAAAGCAAAATAATATAGTGTTAGAAATAAATTAAGCATCAAGGGTATAGTAACTTTAGAAAGTTAAAAAGGAAAATATACCACACTCATATTTGTCGATGGAACTTCGGCCAGACTCAGAAATCAGCTGTCCAAAGTCTTCCAGATTCCCACGGGCCCATGCATCTCTACCTGAGTAAGAAATAAACATAGCACAGTAAAATATCATTTAGTATTCTTTATTATCATTTCTTTGCAAATTAAACATGTTATGTCAATCTTCTGCTAATAACCCCAAAATTTTGTTGCATCTACAGCATCACACTCCAAATAAAAACAAACTTGTTTTCCAGAAAACAAAAAAAGGGTACCACAGATCAACTAATACATAAAATGCATAAAATCAGATGTCAGAATAAGAAAAGTTGGGTACTAGACTTGAAACAAAAATAATAATAAAAAGATAAAACATATATTTTTTTTAATTCATATAAATGCCTTTTGCAACTCTCTTTGTTTCAGAGAAGTAGTGCTCGGCCCTTTTAGCCAGGTTTTCGTCTAATTTCCCCTGCACAAGACAAACACCATGATTATTCATTTTGGTCCTTTTTTTTCATCATTGGCAATTAACTTTGGTATTATGTATACTGGATAAGAAAAAAAAAACAAGAAAAGCCTTATAGTAGAAAATGGTGAAATTTACCTTATGAGCCTCGTATGTACTTGGATCAACTATTACAAGAAAAAATAAGTTATTAGAAATTTAACATTTAATAGCTCAAAAATCACACGAATTCTTTGTAACTTACCATTGCAAAGCAAAGCCTCTGAGTTCTCGTAACCTTTTACTCTGTAGTTGGATGAAGAAATTATTTAAAAATAAAAATTAATCAAATAAAAAACTTCTGAACCAATGCTGGTTAGCCCAAAATATTGCAATCAAAGAATCAAAATATTGCAGGGTCCAATATAATATGCTGGTAATGGTCCAATGGAATACAAGCTAGTTAGCTGACAGTTACTGACCAGAAGCTTTAGCCTCCGGTTAACTGTTATGGCTCCAATGGATGAATGGGTGGATAACAAGTCAGATATCTTCACCTATTTGTTGGTTGGGTCAGTCCAAGATTGTATATTTCAATAAAAAGGTGCCAATCTGCAAAATCCCTTTAAGAGTTCATGGGTTTCCTTTTGCCATTGAAACAATTAGACTCATATTCTGAATAGTTTTTCAAAATATGTATGTAACAGAACACTACACGAACTGATAATATCGGAACCATTTGTGAAACCAATCAATCTCTACTGAATAGGCTAATGTGTTAGGTCAAGGTTAGCATTCCTTATTTCATTGGTATGTGGAATTGAAAAAACAGAATAAACCATATTTTATTTTCAAATAACAATAAGTGACCCAACCAAATCCATTACACTGACTAGCTCTACTAGTACAAGTAAATATTGTTCTGGTACTTCTTTTATATTTGTTTTGATTTCTGCAACTGAGCTTCTGCAGTTACGAACCAACCCTGAAGATGGTGTGTACAAACTAGGCAGCACGGAGATTGTCACACAAATTTTAAAATTGTAAAATTTGAAAAAAGGAATATGTACTTTTCAATGTGCAACCAAAATGACTTACGAAAGAAGGGCATGTGCAGCTGCTTTGCACTCAGCGACCCTTGTGTTGTAGCCACGCTTTTTTGGTAGATTATGCCTAATTCCGGAAAATGCCAATAGAATTTTGAAGCTAAATTCACCATTTAAATGTAGGCTTTTATTTTGCTCAGCAAAGCGCGTGTAGAACGGTTCTTTTGTCTACTTTCCAAAATAAATGATAAAGAAGAAACAAAAAAAGAAAATGCAAACAAGGTCAATAACGCATTACAACTTTGAGACTTGGAACTTGGAAATTATACAAAAAAGGAGAAAAATAACTCAAAAAGGTTTGTTAATTAAATTAAGCACCTAATTGTGGTATGGAGTCCCAATCAGTAGCAGATACATAAACTTTACAAATACCACTGCAAATAGCCACGTAATTACTGGTACCAAGACCTACCGCCTTCATCTCGTGTATGGCAAGATAGTCTTCATAAAACCCAATGAGGTAGTAATAGAAAATTTCTTATCTAAATATAAATATTTAATTACCTTGCAGTCCATGAAGGTGAGATGGCCAGATCTTGACAGTAAAATAGCAGACTGGTCAAGAATCCCATTTTCAAGACCTAGGTAGCTGTTTTCTATTAACCTAAAAGGGGGGGAAATAAAAGTATACGATTTTCTGAAGGTTAATAATTTATGAGAAAATGAATAAAAATATAAATAAAACAATGAAGCAGCATACTTATCCAGATATATGTTGTCCAATGGAGGTATGATTATGTTGTTTGCATATTCTAAAGCTAACAAATAGGCAATTCCGACCTATTCAAGAAAAAAATTAAAAATTAATAAACGGAGCATGAATTAGACAATTCTGTGTATTTTAGGAAATGGAAATAAATAAAGAACTGGCTATTACAGAAGTTAACCTTTCGTACGAGTAAAATGTATCAAAATTGACAATAAAAAAAGTATACAGCAAAATAAACAATATAGATTTAAACAAATACAGTTGAGATGTCACGGTCAGAGAACAAACAAAAAGCAAGATTTAACTTAAAGTTGGTACTTAAAATTAATGCCTAAAATAAAGTAATTACAGCAGCTGATGAGCTTAGCCCAGAACTATCAAGTCCCTCCACACCTGAAACGAAGCCAAATATGCCCTAAAAATTGATAATTCAAAAAGAACAATGCTGAGTCAAATAATTACAATTTAGGATTTAAAGGCCCTAGATAACAAAAACAAAATATACTTTGGTAAATTACCTTTTGTAGATCATAGCCACCAGTTTGCAATGCATAAACAGCCCCTCGTGCATAACTCTCCCAATTTATATCTTCAGGGTTTTCTATGGGTTTTTGTGAATCTTTAGAGCTGTACAATTGCCCTATTAATTAATCTTAATTTATACTAAGGTTTTCTATTGTATAATTACCATTGGAAAAAAAAATTAATAAAAAAAAAACTAAACAAAAGGGGTTCTTACTTAAATTTGAGCTCTCCTTCAAATTGTCCAGATTGTAATAATATCTGAAACAAAAAAGAAAAGAAAAAGATCTGTGTCCGTTACATCGAAAAAAATAACTTTAGAAGTATCTAGAATATAACAATTTCCAGATTTTTATGAGGGAACAATTGACAATGGTTATTTTGACAATCTTGACAATTTTTTGAGTAAAGGTTGGAGGTCAAGCCACCCATCTATTTAATATCCACAACGGATTTCCGCATCCAGGTTTCGAAACCTGTGACCTCCCACACAGAGAGCAGTGCCTTTGCCACTAGACCAAAGGCTGGTTCTCAACAATCTTGATAATAGATTTATCAAAAGTACTCAAAGAAAATTTAAATTGAAAAGTTAATTTATTGGTCACATACCGAACTATCAAATTCTTCATGCAAGTTAAGTATTGTTTGATGATGCATCAAGGACCATTAATTTCATACCGTTGAAATTTCAAGTTACTTGATGTATGGTGAAACATACACCAATCTCATCATATTTTATAGACATAACATATGGATAATATAGACCATGCTAAAATATTGGATTTCAAATTTAAACTTAATTTTTAAAGCATGGTTAAGTGATTCCCCCTCTTTTTTAAATACCAGTGATGAGAAGGCACAAATAAAAAAGATAAAATCACTAAATCCGAGACCCCTATCATTGAAATAAAACAAAAAAAAAACCCACAAACAGATAAAGATTTCTAGGAAAACTGAATGTACCGCCAGGTATACTCTCGAATCAACCTCAGGTCATTGTTAACAAAAGTTAATAATATATCTTACCAAATAATTACATTTATACCTGACCACTTTCAGAAGGAACAAAACCCAGAAGTATCCCATAGTTTATTGTCATAGCAGTGACTACTCCCCCCTGAAAATGAATTTAAAAAAAATTAAAGTACATTAAGAAACCCAAACATCACTTAAAGCACTTATCATGAAAAGGATGCAGTTTTCTGTGGAATTTCCTTTTGGTACTCTGATAATTCAAATTGCAGATTATCTACTTGCTAAAGATATTGCCACACCGAAAATACCACATGAGAACCACAGATGATGAGATATAAATTTTTAGTGCCACTTATCAGCTAAACATATAGGCGTGTGTGTCAAATTTCTGCTTCCCCTGTGCTTCATAACTATTTTTTTAATAGATCAACAAATGCCCTCTGAAACCACAAACAATGTGCAGTTTGTTTAATTAAAAAAAAAATGCACATTGTGCTTTTCTGGCAATCAATCTTTTTAGTTTGTTTTCAAAATATATCCATTTAGTTTATTAAATGAAAAAAAAGAAAAAACAATGTGCAGTTTCACAGTGGCTACTCAGTTCCATATTATATCTCCCCATCACCTCTCGTTAGTCTAATTGATAAACTGTCAGGAAAAAAAAAAAAAGGAAAGTAGAAAATTTAATTGAACCTAACCTGGTGATCTATGTGGGCCCCTAGAGGACAGATCCTGTACGGACAAGCAACCACATTAACTTCCCCCGTGCTTTTCTGGCTCATCAGCGCTACTTTCTTTCTCACGGCATCAAGCTTGGTGGAATTAAACAAACAAACAAAAAAAATTTAGGGATGAAAATCGAAAGGGAAAATTTTTATTCAGACTTTCTCTATGTATTTTTTTTTATCTGATCTAACAATGTACTTCCCAAATAACATCTCCAGAGGGATTGAAAGGAGGTAGTGCAGTTGCTCAGCTCTATCTTTATAATCAAAGCAACGCATGGATGAAATATATAAGAGATATGCTAATTTTATGAAATGCATCAAACTGTCAGGGGCGAAATGAATGCCCTTCCGCATTTAAGTGCAAAAGGTTCGTTTGCAATTAGAAAATCGTGTCCGAAACATTGAATGAATCTATCGATGGTAATAAACAATAGAAAGAAAAAAGAAATCAAATCTTGCTGAACTGTCGCTCTAAGCAGGGATGACGAGCATGGTGTACTCAGAAAAACAAGTAAATTTCGGAAAAAAATAACTTATTTTGAAACTAAATAACCCAAATTGGTTTCTAAAAAGAACTTTAAACAAAGAGACGAATAGAAGAAAGTATTCGCCAAAGAAAGTAAAAGTTGCTCCGTATTGATACCTCTTCGTTGGTTGGCCACGCCGGAGCTGTCTTTCCTTCTGAAACCACCATTGCTTTTGTGGGAGATAGAGAATCAGATGGGTCTGTGGGTCTGTAGTTTCTAGTTGTTTTGGTCGACTAGAGAATTTTTTTTTTAAACTTGAATTTTGGTAGAGGCTACGAAGGATGGTCGACTAAAGAAGTTAGAAAGCGAGAAAGAGATGGGGATGGGGATGGGGATGGGGACAGTGAGAGAGCGGAGCTTACGAGTGATTGCTAAAATTAGCATAGAGAACAATTATGGGGTAAAGATTTTAACAGAGACGTTTTGGGTTCATGCAGCGCACTGACTATCAAATTAAAACAGCACTGTACATGGTTCATACGCTGCATAAAGCCAAAACTGATCTGTTAAATCTTTACCCCGATTATGTCCATCCTGATTGTCAAGAATTATAATAACCTGTGTTTCATTAAATGAATGACAAAATATATCACAAATTTCACTACATGAGAATGAGATCAAATTTTTGCCAAATTCGTACTCTCTCTCTCACGCAAAAAGTTTGTGGTACAGAATCTGTCCATTTATTTGCCTCTAAAATTTACAATCTATAATGAGAACTCAATATTGTATGAAACCCGAATCAAATTTATATATCATAACAAAATTCATCAAGTTGTTATCAAAATGTAAGTTATGTTTAACAAACTTATTATAAGAAAAGAACATGTAAAGATAAACTTTTGTTATTGTAAAATTCATCAGTTAGCTTATCGGTATATTTTGCTATTTGATTCTAGATAAACTTTTGTTATTTGATAATATATGAGGTGTATTGTTGAAATTTTTTCTAATATTAGAGATAGATAGGGGAATTAGCTACCAGGCAGGGATACACAGCCCTATTCAATTTGGAATGATATATGGTTTGGTGACTGTCCTTGGCTACCTCTTACCCTTTTTTATTTGCTTTATGTAGTACCCCTAACATCTCACTTTCAGCGGTTATATCCTCTCAGGGGCAGGGTATTACTTTCTTTAGGACACTCACTGGTGTGGTTAAATTTGAGTGGCTTGAGGTTTTACAAATAATCTCAACTTTTGCACTGGATAATCCTCAAGAACATATCAAGTGGCTTTGGAATCAAATGGGAAGTTTTCTGTTAAATCTCTTTATCAGTTTTTAAGTTTTGGGGGTTGTCAAGAATTAATATCATTAATCATGAATGGTGGCACTTGCCAATCCCACCAAAAATTCGGGTTTTATGTGGTTAGTACAGCATAACAAAATTCTCACTAAAGATAATTAGCACTGAAAGGCTAGTCTGGAGATCAACATTGTCATTTTTGTCATGATTATGAATCCATTGACCATTTATTTCTCCTTTGTTCCAAAGCCCGGCAGGTTCTGTTTTGGCTTAGTAACTGTCAATTCACTTACCTGAATGGTCTTCCTTCCCGGAAGTATTACATTTTGGGTTTGCTTTACCTCCAATCACAAACGGTCTTCTTGATCTCTATTAGTGCTTTTACTTGGACTATGTGGAATAGCCGGAACAACATCTGTTTTAATCATGCTAATCCAGATTCTGTTAGATCCATTGTTTCTCACATTGTTCACCTTATTTTATATTGGACAGGGGCTTTGGAAGAGTTTCCTGCACAGGAACGTGCTGCTTGGATGCCTCAATCCATGGAGGATGTTCCTCTTCAGGAATTGGACCCTGTGGATGAACAACAACTGATACCTCGCGACTCTTGAAGCTCTTTCCTTTCTTTGTTAATTTACAATACATCATATATCTGACATGTTTGTTATGTCTTCAGTGGAGTTATCGTTGGTTATATACTTGCCGTATTCCCTTTTGAGGTCAGCTTTACCAAATGGGTAGGCTGCTGGGAATTTAGTTTTAATTTCGTTGTAAGATATTGTTGTTTCTATATGAAACGGGCCTTGCGTCTTATTTAAAAAAACATATATATTAGAGATAGATGACTGGTCCTAACAAACGGTCCAACTAAAAAACTGTTAACAGTGCATATGTTGCTATTCATTCAAGGCTCATGTGCTGCAATAGTTGTGTTTCAAATCTACAACTGTATTGTCTTTACACATTGATTTCATTATTAAAAGTAAAAACAGATTCTACCATTTTAAAGCCTCTCATCATCTTTGAGTAATATTCTACAACCAGTACCTATTATCAAGAAATAATTATCGCAAAATATTTGGGGTAATGTTTTCTTGGCTATTCCCAATTTTCAAATATTACGTCGTTGGTTCGTAAATTTTTGAATTCATCAGATTTAACTATTGAATTTGATTTTTATACTCTTTTTGCTTTCATTTCTATTACACATAGTTCACCACCTCTCCCCTTTCCGACTATGATCCCTCTACCTCTTTCCCTCGCGCCTTTTCACTTTGGCGCTGCCCCCCACCATTGCCGACACCGAATTCACATCCTTCCTGGTACCGTAACAGAGAATCTTTTACGATTATTGGATCTGGACCGTTTATTAACTTGGCCACGCTCAAAGCCCAATAATACTGCCCCTGCGTAGTCCGAATCTCAAGTGGCGAGAGTTAATCTCCAAACCGTAAGCGAGAGGATATTTGTTTCTGCCGACACCTCTCTCTTTCCCGACTCCTATACTCAAAATTCAAAATATTGTGTCTATTACGTTTAGGTCTCTGATTATTCACAAAATTCAAACCCATCATACTCCCCACCATCACATACGATACGACTTAACCATCATTTGAAAAGCTTTTAGTGCTCATGACAAAAACAAAAATCATTGTTTGGGCCTTATAATTTGACCAATTATGACCAGTCATGTCAACCCATAATTGGAGGGGATTAATTGGGAATGGAGGAGAATCTTGATATTTAAAGAGGTTATGAAGAATTGCAGAAGTGCAAAATCGGTTATGATGAGATTGTCGACATTTCATAAGAATAAAATAGCGATGTGATCTGAAGCAAGATAACTAAGGTAATAACCTAGGAGAAGGGAGAGATTAGAAGGGGAAAAGGAAATTTTTTTTTGTCCATCCTGATTTTTGAAATAAATAAAATATTTGTAATTTAAATATTTAAAACTTTATACGACTTTTCTAGATCGTGTGTTCAGTAAAAAACACGTAAAAAATGATTTTGTCCCACCTATGTGTTTGCACATTATGCGCATATGTTTATGTATATTGTATGAATGCATGATACATCAGAGCCAAAACCATGTCCTTACATACATATTCTGTAAACACATGTATTTAGATACCTTCAGTCTCAAACTAAAACAAAATTAAATATTTGTGATGTGATAAAGGATTAAAATTGAATAATCGCTTAGTGAATGAGTAAAATTGAATAAATTAAACTTCAATGACCAAATTAGATAGAAGACAGAGATGTTTTCTAGAAAAGTTATTCAAATATAAAGTGATGGAAATTTTGACAACGGGTTATCTTAACATTTTGACGCACATTCTCAAATGATATCAAAATAATTATTTAAAAAATATATAAACATATTGTTTTCTTATCTGTTAATAATTTGTTGGTTTTGTGCAATTTAAAGATTATTTGATATTCCATCAAATACGTTAAATATGGACTGTTACAAATTTGAAATTTCAATTTATGACGGTGAGACTTACATAATATACTTGTTAGGTTTTTAAAAAATAATAAGCTATATTTTTTGGTTATCAAACTATTTTATTAATATATGTCAAACATAATATAAGTCAATCGAACATATAATAGTGAAGACATCGCTTTTCATTAAAAAAGGCGAAAAAATATTCATCAAAGTATGCATTAATTGCATTAAAAAGGCAAAAAATATCTTTTACAATAATTATTTGTCGAGCGTTGTAAATATTTTTTCATGTTTTTAT